>SOPF01021470.1:4371-16874 GCA_012979155.1 Hypericum perforatum
AAGCTTCATATGATATACCAAAAGAAAGGTATAGATGTCCTCTACAAATCTCTTCATAGGTCTAAAGTCCAATTTGGAACAAAAATAGTCTTACTGATTAGATCTTCACCGAATTTCTTCACTTCTCTCCTTCAAACTTTCCACTTCTCTCTCTATTTTTCTGTAGATATTTCGTAAAGTGACCAAGGAGCTCAGCTTTTTGGCCCTTAAAGGAACTCTCAGGAATAACTTCAAGTGAAGGCAAGTGTGGTCCAATTAAAAACAAGCCACCTCTTCAAAAGATCAAGCAAGAAGACAAACAACCTATGGTCCAATCACAGCAGACCAGAAGCAAGCAGCTGAAGAATGACGACCTTCCCTTGGTTTTTAGGCAAACTGATTGTGAGACTTTTTATTCCTCAATGTGTCTAGTTTCCCAATCAGTTGGAATTTCTCATGTTCGACTCATAACGAGAAAGTTATGGCCATTAAACCACAAGTAGGTCAATCTGTCCGAACCAAGCAACAACTTCACAAACCCGAAAATGCACTAAGGCATTGTACTTGTCGAAACCAAACTCCGACGACATTCATTCACAATCTTGAATACTTAAAACCACATATCAAATGCAATTGACGCAAAGTGTCGCAAACTAACCAACTAATTTCCGAGCCTCACAATTCTCCCCTCCTTATAAAAATTCGATCCCCGAATTTACTTACGACCACTTGAAATGTAAAGAACTTACTTGTCATTCAAATAGGTGCGGAAAGTTTCCTCGCAAATCATCCTCTAACTCCCAAGTAGCTTCCGATAGAGAATGATTCTGGCACAAGACTTCGAATGATAATTCCTTAGTCCGTAGCCTTCTCACTTTCCTATCCAAAATCTGTATGGACTTTTCATCGTAGGTGAGATCATCACAAAATTTCATATTTGGTTGATCCAAAACATGCGAAGAGTCATTTAGATATCTCCGGAGCATGGAGACATGGAATACCGGATGAATATGTGTGAACGCAGGTGGTAATGCCAACAGATAGGTCACTTGACCAACCCATTCTAAGATCTCGAATGGTTCTACATATCTCGGACTCAACTTACCCTTCTTTTTGAATCTCATAACATCCTTCATCGGAGAGTCCTTGAGGAAAACACTTGAACCCACTTCAAATTCAATGTCTTTTCTCCTCTTATCGAAATACAATTTCTGTCTACTCTGCGCTGTCAAAAGTCTCTTTCGAATCACTTTGATCTTCTCGACCGTGTCGTCCAAAAGTTCGAGATTCATATTCTGCTTCTTGCCAATATCGTCCCAATATACTGGCGATCTGCAATTATGACCATACAATGCCTCATATGGTGCCATCCGAATACTACTCTGATAACTGTTATTGTACGATAATTCCATCAACGGCAAGTAAACTTCCCAACTACCTCTGAAATCAATCACACATGATTGCATCATATCCTCGAGAATTTGTATCGTCCGCTCTGACTGTCCATCTGTCTACAGATGAAACGGTGTGCTCAAATCCAAATGAGTACCCATGGCATCTTGAAATTTCTTCCAAAACTGAGATGTAAAATGTATTCCTCGATCGAAGACTATCGAGATCGAAACCCTGTGCAATCGGACAATGTGATCAATAAATAACTACGCAAACTTCGTAGCATCATACGTACTCTTGGTTAATAGGAAATGTGCTAACTTCGTCAATCTGTCTACGACAACCCAAACTAAATTGAATCCTCGCGGTGAAGTCGGAAGACCCACTAATAAATCCATCGTAATTTGTTCCCACTTCCATTCCGAAATATCCAATGGTTGCAACAAACCTGATGGTCGTTGGTGTTTGGCCTTGACTTGTTGACACGTCAAACATCCAGCAAAAAAATCTCCGATATCCCTCTTCATACCATTCCACCAATATTGATTCTTAATATCGAGATATATCTTCGTGGAACCCGGATGTATACTATAAACTGTCCCGTGTGCCTGGGCCATAACGTCCTTCCTTACATCTCTGATATCAGGTACGACCAACTGAGTATCGTAGTACAAAATGCCATTTGAACTAAGATGGAATTTTAGCAATTTACCTTTCTCAACCTTTTCCATCATCTTCGTCAACTCAGGATCATCTCGCTGAAGTTCTACAACCTGTCCACGTAAAGTTGGTTGTAGATGTAACTCGCTTAACAATATAGCCTTTCTTCTGTCAAGCTTCGTCATCAACTCCAAACCTTGCTCGACCATCTCGTGAATGCACGAAATCAAAGGTCTTCGCATTACCGACATATGCAGCAAACTACCTGCTGACTTTCGACTCAAAGCGTAAGCCATAACGTTAGCTTTACTTGGATGGTAATTGATAGTGCAATCGTAATATTTCAAAAACTCCATCCATCTTCTCAGTCGCATATTCAGATCCCACTGATCAAAAATATACTTCAAACTCTTGTGGTCCGTGAAAATATCGAACTTCTCACCGTATAAGTAATGTCTCCAAATCTTTAGTGCAAAAACCACTGCACCCATTTCCAAATCGTGCACTGGGTAATTATGCTCATGCTTCTTTAATTGTCTCGAGGCATACGCAATCACATTCCTTTCCTGCATCAAAACACACCCCAAGCTAATCCTTGAAGCATCGCAATAAACCAAATACTTCCCGCTTGCTGACGGTAAAGCCAAAATCGGAGCATTAGTCAACAAATGCTTCAATTCCCGAAAACTTCTCTCACAATCTTCCATCCACTCGTACTTCACATTTTTCTACGTCAATCGCGTCAAAGGAACGACCAAAGTAGAAAAGGCTTTTACGAACCTTCGGTAATATCCAGCCAATCCGAGAAAACTTCGCACTTCTGTAATGTTGGTAGGAGTCGGCCAATTCACCATAGCCTCGATCTTCTTCAGATCAACTAACACTCCATCCTTGGAAACCACATGTCCTAGGAATGCCACACTCTGCAACCAAAACTCGTACTTCGACAACTTAGCATATAACTCATTATCCAACAACGTCTTCAAAACCAATTGCAGATGTCTCTTGTGTTCTTTCTCAGTCCACAAATAAACCAATATATCATCAATGAAAACTATCACAAACTGATCCAAGAATGGGTTAAACACCCAATTCATTAAACTCATAAAGTAGGCAGGAGCATTCGTAAGACCAAATGGCATTACTAAGAATTCGTAATGACCATACCAAGTTCCGAAAGCTGTCTTGGTCACATCTTCCTTTCGGATCTTCAACTGATGGTACCCTGACCTTAAGTCAATCTTCGAAAACCACTTTGCATCTCGCAACTAATCAAACAAGTCATCGATACATGGAAGAGGATACTGGTTGCAGATCGTTACCTTATTCAGTTGACGATAATCAATGCAGAGTATCAAACTCCCATCTTTCTTCTGAACAAATAATACCGGAGCACCCCACGGTGAAACACTCGGCCAAATATACTCTTTATCCAACAAATCCTGCAACTGAATCTTCAACTCTTTTAACTCAGCAGGTTCCATACGATACAGTGGTATCAAAATTAGCTCAATCCCTGACATTAACTCGATACAAAACTCAATCTCCCTCTCTGGAGGTAAACCTGGTAACTCATCCGGAAAAACAGCCGAAACCTCTTCCATGATAGGAATACCATCAACGGTAACCTTTTCCATATCAACTTCTTTAACGATAGCCAAATAACTAATGCAACCCTTCGGTAACATTCTGGAAGCCTTAAGACACGAAATGAGCCTTGGCGGAATCATAATCTCATCGCCCCGAAACATAAATTTTGACTCACCCTCAGGCTTGAACTTCACAGTCTTACAGAAGCAATCCACCGTAGCTTGATAACACGAAAGCCAATCCATCCCCAAAATCACATCAAAATCCTCCATGTCCAACACATGCAAATCGGCCAACATCTCGTGGCCATCGACAACAATCATACATGATGCAAGTACAAAATGCATGTGAATGACATGACCCGAAGGGGTACAAACATCTAACGGCACATCTAATGACACAAGAGGATTATCAAGAGATCTCGCAAATTAGGGTGGAGCAAACGAGTGTGTCGTAGCATCTATTTCTCTTCTTTACTTCTTTTCTTTTCTCTCTCTCTTTTTTTTCTTTTTTCTTCTTTTTTTTCTTTCTCTTTTTTTTTTACTTCAATATGTCACATGCATATCCTCTTATAGAACAAGCCATCGCTTAAGAGGCTAAATAAAAGGCTTAACCAACAGAAGACAACGACACGACAGATCCTATGCTCCGTAGGGTACAAGAAAACACATTCGACAACAAACCAGACAAACACAATCAAGCCTAGGCTCTGATACCAACTTTGTCATGACCCGCGCTAAGGTTAGTGACCGTTGCTAGACCACACAACAAACATCAACAAATGTGCAACCTAGCAAGTCTCAAAACTTCACACGCAATCCATACAATCTTATCGAATCTCACATCATACAAAACATGCGGAAGCTATAACATAAGCAAAGATGGTGCACAAACCATCATCGTAAATCCGAACCAAACATCTCCAAAGACAAATCCATGATCGGACATACACAAGGCTCTAACCACTACGGAGCGTCTATACCGTTGTACAAAGATGGCATAAATCTAGAGACCTCAAAAGTGTAGCCCTCGAACAAAAGAGATGGACTCGAATCACAGACTCCAGAACCAAAGGTACTATGGTACGTCAGAACCTGAGATAGATTAGTAAGTGGGTAAGTGTCGGGAAACACTTAGTAAAAGGATAGAACATAACAAGTAAGTTATGTTTGAGATATACGTGCCACAGAACTTAACCATGTTCGACATGACTGAATTCGAAATGCATGATGATCGTATGCTTCATAAATACTAAAAAACACAAATATAAGCATATGAAGCCACGAACACATAGAGCGATAAATTCAACATACACACACAAGAGCGATGAATAGGTTTTGCCAAGGGATATCCAAATGGCCAAACAAATCTCCTTCCACACAAACATAAATCTAGAGTACAAATATAAGCTAGCAATAGCATATAATGTAAACTAGTGATATCCGTGACCTATGAGCTCAAAGACTAACATCCCCCGTTAGTACGGGAAAGCCTGTTCTTTTCTCTCACAAAACACATACCAAATCATACACATGACCCAATGGTCCAGAATCCATCTCACATGGATATATCAATCATACGAAATCAGCCCCGAGCTAGCAATCTAAGTGGCTATTCACAAACCACACATCCATCACAAACTGATCACACATTCTCAAACGAATCACATAAGCACAATCTCATATCATAATCAATGACATATGCATAAGACGCACATTAATCAAGATCGGAAATATGCATATAACAAGCACAACCAACATATCATGGTCTATTCGCTTACTCGACAAGATCCAACGATCGTCGATTCCAAAATCGAAGCCTTCCACACTCAACCTTCAATCCAATTCTCCTTCACCCACACACCTTGCGGAAACTCTTTTCATAGACCCAAATTACCAAAACAAGGTTAACCTCAGCCTTTCCAAAATCGAAATGCTGCCAATAACTCAAAACAACCAACAATGTTACTTGCGCCATTCAACACTTCCATCCTCAACGACAACGCAAACAAATCAAACTCCGACCACAACCACTTCAATCCACACTTCACAAGACCTTACAAACATGTCTTCAACAACTTAGAATTTACACAGCAACTGAATCTTGCAGACAAACCACTTACCAAGCTTATTCCTCAACTCTTGCCAACCTGAACGTAGCCAACTAGTCTGAACTTCAATAAGGCGCACAACCCAATTCCTTAAACTAAAACATGCATAAGATACCATTATGGAAACCTCAAGAAGTCCTCTACAAACATTTTCACAACATCCAACTCAAATTCGGAGCTTAAGGACACTCACCAAGCCAATCTTCTTCTTGTCGTTCAGCTGAGTACCTCAACAGGTGCTTTCAATTCAAAACCATTTTTATGATGATTCCTTGATCCAATGAATAAGTGTCATATACCATTAGAAATATTAGAGACTCCTCTACAATCAGTCTATGAATACCCAAATTCATTTTGGATTCTAAGTCCACTTACCAGACTCGTTTTCCTCAATAAGTGCAGCTATATACTTGTTCAACGATGTCCATATTCAAAACAACTTTCCCATCGATTCCCTAATCTAAAAGCTTCATATGATATACCAAAAGAAAGGTATAGATGTTCTTTACAACTCTCTTCACAGGTCTAAAGTCCAATTCGGAACAGAAATAGTCCCAATTAGATCATCACCGAGTTGCTTCACTTCTCTCTCCTTCAACCTTTCCACTTCTCTCTATTTTTCTTTAGATATTTCGTAAAGTGACTAAGGAGCTCAACTTTCTGGCCCTTAAAGGAACCCTCAGGATAACTTCAAGTGAAGGCAAGTGTGGTCCAATTAAAAACAAGCCACCTCTTGAAAAGATCAAGCAAGAAGACAAACAACCTATGGTCTAATCACAGCTGACCAGAAGCAAGCTTCTGAAGAATGACGACCTTCCCTTGGTTTTTAGGCAAACTGATTGTGATACTCTTTATTCCTCAATGTGTCTAGTTTCCAAATCAGTTGGAATTTCTCATTTTTGACTCATAACGAGAACATTATGGCCATTAAACCACAAGCAGGTCAATCTGTCTGAACCAAGCAACAACTTCACAAACCCAAAAATGCACTAAGGCATTGTACTTATCGAAACCAAACTCCGACGACATTCATTCACAAACTTGAATACTTAAAACCACATATCAAATGCAATTGACGCAAAGCGTCGCAAACTGACCAACTAATTTCCGAATCTCTCACTTATATTCATCACCCTCTCTCATTTTGATGTGATGGTAGCTTGCTCTTAAATCTAACTTTGAGAAAACTTGTGCTCCCTTCAACTCATCCAAGAGATCATCAATGATAGGTATTGTATATTTATTCTTTATCGTATGATTGTTTAATTACCTGTAATTAATACACATTCTCCAGCTGCCATCCTTCTTAACCAGCAAAATTGGAGAAGCAAAAGGGCTCTCACTCTCACTTATGAATCCGGCTTTAAGCAATTCATCCACTTATTTCTCAATTTCAGCTTTCTGGAAGTGTGGATAGTGATAGGGTCTGATGGAAATGGCTGTTGTCCTAGGCTGCAGAGTAATGCTATGATCTTGACCACGTTGAGGAGGTAGTGAAGTTGGTGTACTGAACAATTGCTGATAAGAATACAACAACCTCTTCAACTGATCTTGGAACTACAACCCAAATGCTTCTCCCATTCCTTCCTTGAATTCCAACTATTAGTCCTCAGCAGTAGCTAACTCAACATTCACAACTTGAAATTCTGACACAATCATCAGCTCTTCTATCTATTGCTTATATAACTCATGGTTCAAGGCAGCCACTAAAATACAACTTAATTTAGCAACATTGTCTCTATAACCCCTGAGAACAATTTGCTTGCCTTAGTTCATGATTGTAGCTTCAGTATGAATAAAATCAAACAGAACTAGATTACACTCCAGTATCTAGTCTGTACCAAGCACCATATCATATGTTCCAAGCTCCAGGATTCTGAAATCAAAAGAGAACAAACTTCCACTCATTTCCCACTTCACATTACTATAAACTCGGTTATAGATCACCTTAGTTCCATTTGCCAAAGAGATGGTCAAACCAGGGACTGCAGCTTCCTCCAACCTCAAGAATTGCACTAACTTTTTACTGATAAAGGTAGTTGTACTACCTGTATCTAATAGAATTAAAATTGGTCAATTCCTCATCCTACCTCTGAGCTTCAATGTGTCACTTCCTATACTTCCATTGATGGCATGCATTGATAGTTCAGCCAGTTCGCCTTGTTCCTCTAAGTCAACTTGAGTCTGCTCCAAGTCAACCTCAACTTCATCCCCATCAAGAATGTGCAATCCACCCTTCTTTTGTTTACACACATGCCCCTTCACCCAAGGTATCTCTCCACACGTAAAACAGAAGGGTTCCTTCTTCTTCATACCTCCTTGATCCACTCCTACTTGGTTATTCCCAGATGCATTCCAAGTGTTCGACATATTGTTCACTTGCTAGGTGCTCGACAAATTACCACTTCTAACTCTCGAAGTCGAACCTGATTGAACAACTCTTCCAGCACTATATGACCGTTGACCCGCCTTCAAGCTACCTCATAAAGCTGAGCCTTAATAATGGCATCACTTAACATTGCCAGAGCATTCGCCTTAACCCATGGCTTAATTTGATTGGATAACCCTCCAGCAAATGAATGCATATAATATGAATTGGACAAAGATGGATTCTCTCTAATCATAAACCATTGTAACTCCTCAAATTTACGAACATACTCTTCTACTCCTCCAAATTGCTTCAAATGGTTAAACTCCTCTACAACAACTCCTGTATCCCTCGTTCCAAACCTCTTACACAACCCTTCGGAAAAATTTCTCCAATCAATTACCTCAGTTTTAACACCCAACCATCATACCAAACTTCTGTAGGGTCATCCAAGTGCAAACTTGCTAGTTCAACCCACTTATTCTCCTCAATCTTGTATACTGAAAAAATTTCTCACATCTTCTTATCCAACTTCTAAGGTTCTGATCGGAATAAGTAGGGAAATCTAACCTGGGATTTGGGAACCCATCCCGGCATGTTTGAGTCACCGATGATGTCTCCTCCATCGAATTTGTTATCACTGGTGTTTGCACCATAACCATTGGCGGTTATACAGATACCACCAGAGCTGGCCCTAATATTCCGCGACCCTCTCCAATCTCTGACCTCTGATCACCAAGCTCCTTCTTGAGCCACTCGAACATCTCTTTATTTGAACTTGCTATCAAATCAAGTTGATTTGTTAACAAATCCAAACAATCTCTAGTTTTGAGTTCGTTCTTGTCCATTCTTGATTCCACCGACAGGAATCTTTCCTCGAACTTTCGGAGTTGATCCTCCACAGAGTTCCACCTCATCTCCATATTCCTTGCTCTAATACCACTACCAAGATTGAATCTTTAATTTGATAGAATGGGGAAGAAAAGAAGATTGAGAGAGAAGAGAAAGAGAGAGAAGGGGGAAAAGAGTTTACTAGAAATTGTGTAAATGGTAATGAATCATGAATTACAAAGAGAGTTAGGCATTTATGTGTAATTTGCCACTCTTCCCACCCAATTCTATGTCTAATAACTGCCTCTAACCACTTTTCTAAATGTGCCATGATGACGTGGCAATGACTTCTTGACAACCAATCAAAAGATGACACGCGTTAAGTTGGTTGACTAATTTCTTCACTTTAAATGACCGATCGTCCAGTTCTTTGCATACCAACTATTTGATGAATTGTCTCCTGACACTAAACAACTCACTTTCGTCGGGAGAGTTACCTTAGTGAGGTCCGTTCTAACTACTCTTCCATCCTATGCTATACAAGTGCTATGCCTGCCTTCTTCTATCTGTAATAAACTTGATCAAATTACAAGAGACTTTATATGGGGTCATACTGAGGATAGTAAATGTGTCCATCTAGTGAATTGGGATGAAGTGTGCAGACCAAAATTCATAGGGGGCTAGGCCTCTGAAATGCTAGGAGCGCAAACTCTGCTTTTTTTTGGTGAAGTTGGGATGGAGATACATATCTATACCAAATGTGACATGGACACATATACTTGCAAACAAATATGAAAAGCTATCAGAGGCCTCCACCTCATACCCGTTGCAAAAATAGTTATTTAGGCAAGTCTATCAAAAAAAGCAGAGACAATAAGAGAAGGGATGAAATGGAATATAGGAGATGGAAAGAACATACAATTTTGGAAGGATGATTGACTAATGGGAGTAGGCCCTTTGTCACAACTAGAGTTCCTGATTTCCTCAGATCATGTCGATTAATGGGTACGTGATTATTGGGATGATATAATAGGATGGAAGTAGAGGGAATTAGACCTATTTCTTCTAGAGAGATGGAAACCACATGTGGAAGCACTGCTGGTCGCTGAAGCTAATAGCATAAAAGATATACCGGGATGGAGGTTTTCAGGACAAGGTCACTTCACTACCCAATCAGCCTACCTTAGAATTATAGGTGTGTCGTGGTCCCATGTAAAAAGTCAGCCTATATGGAATCTCATCTGGAAACTCAAGGTTCCAGAAAGAATTAGATTCCTTAGGTAGTTTTGTGCGAAGGAGAGACTGATGACAAATAAGGAAAGATCCCGACACAAATTTGGAAATGTCCCATACTACCACAAGTGTAAAGAGAAGTAGGAATCCATTCTACATGTCTTGCGGGATTGCAAACTTCTGAGAGAGCTCTGGTCCACGATAGTGCTACCCGAAGCAAGGAGGCAATTCTTTGCACTGAATTTACAACCTTAGCTTGAAGTTAACATGAACATCAACACCAGATTAGACTAGAACATTCAATGGAACACCCTCTTTGTGACAAGCTGCTGATGGTATTAGATCTAGAGGACCAAGTTAATTTTTAATAACAAAACTATTGGGAAATATGACACCTCAACCTCTACCAGGATCACGAGCTAGGGAAACTCTTGTACACTCACCCCACCCAGAGACACAAAGACTCACTCAAATAAATAGTCTTTATTGAAATGTACAAGAGAAAGTTTACAAAGGAACGAGTATCTCACTCCAATCTTTCTAATTGGGAATACTTCACTCTTCCTCACCTATGAGAAGCCTTTCTCTCTTTTGCTTCTTCCCTTCTTCTTCTTCTTCTCTTCTTTTCTTTTTCTCTCTTTGATTGGTTAGGAAGCCCCCTACCCCTATTTATACTACTCCACCTCCTCAATGAACAGTGGAGATTAATTCTATCCTATGGTGGAGATTAATTTTCTAGAATACTCTATATACTCTAGGAATCTCTACACTCTTCCACTCCCTTCCATCTCCTTCCATACTCTTCTATTACCTTCCATACTCTTCTATATCCTTCTATACTCTTCCATAAGCTTCCGGAAGGTTCTACATCACTCTAGAATATTCTAGAGGATTCTACACATCTCTTCAAGATTCTAGAGAGTTCTACACTTCTGTAGAAAATTCCACACTATTCTAGAGAATTCTACTCATCTCTACATAGTTCTAGAATTCTCTAGAATTTCACAAAGTATTTGGAAATAATGAATGAAATCCTAATAATTCCTCCCTTAATTCTTATTTCCAAATACTTCGATGATCTCTGAAAATTTCACCTTCTTTTCCTTGACTTTTCTGCTGAATCTTCTTTGCACTATATTGCCTTCTAAGAAGCAAACATTCTTCTCATTTTTCTGTTCTCTCATGATCAAGCATCTTCCCTTAAACACCTTGCACCACTTATTTATGCCAAAACACTTACATCCATCTAATGTCAATGCACCCAATGAGATCACATTGGTATGGGAGTCACTATCATCCTTACTTCGAGATGCCTCCTTGAACCTTTTCAAGTCCTCCCTCAATTTATGACATCTCGCTTGAATGTGACCCTTTTTCCTACAGTAATAGCACTCCTTGTCATTGTAATCTTGGCGCATTCAAGACTTTGATCTCCATCTAGGGTTACCTTGCCCTCTTGATTGATTTTTCCCTTGCTCTCATTCTCCCACAACTAGTACGCGATCTCCACTTGTGCTATCATCATCATCCTTTAGCATCCTCTCACTCTCATGCAAAGCTGCTGTCACATCATCTAATATGAGAGTTGTTCTTCTTATAAGTAGAGTTTGAACCAATGGCTTGTAGGACTTTGGTAGTGACGCTAATCACAACAATGCCTACTCTTCATCTTTGATCTTGTCACCTGCATTCATTAATTGGCATACTAGTCGATTGAACATATTTATATGATCATGAAGGTTACCTCCTTCCTTCATTTTGAGCGAGTATAACTCCATCTTCAAGCATAATCGATTTGTGAGTGACTTCGATGCATAGATTCCCTCGAGCTTGTCCCACAATGCCTTTGGTGTGTGATGAGTGTCAAAAACACTCATTACTTATGTACATTTTAGCATAAGTTTACATTTGTTACTTATCGTTTTTACGAGTTTTCTATAACTTTGTCTTGTTTTTGTACATTTTGTTCTTTTGTCGTTTGTTCGTTTTTCTTATATTTGCTTATTTTTTAGGAGCTTTATGGACAATAATCTAAGGAGGCATGATCAAGACCTCGAGGATGTGAGCAAAACGGACTTGACAAGGCAAAATGGCAAAAAGATTAGGTGAAACCGAGGCTAACCATGTAGTTCGCCGGACCAGACCTCTTGCACGAGAAAATTCATAACTTCCTCATACGAATTCAGATTGAGGCACTGTCTGTGGCATTGGAAAGAAGACATCCGTAGCTACAACAATCTGAAGGGCATCTTCCAATTCGTCATCTAAAGTGAGGAAAACGCTTGATCCAATATCATGGGCTGATTATGTCCGAGTGGGCCGAATGTGATCGTTTGTTTT
>SOPF01021471.1:1944-15200 GCA_012979155.1 Hypericum perforatum
CGTAAAATTGTTTTATAATGTATTACTTTATACTTTTTTAAAATATTATTGATGATAAGTATAACATTTTCAATAATGTTGATAAAAATATCATTTTTAATGTTGGTATGAAATTCAACTCACATGAAAAGACTTATAAAGCACACAACTAGTACAATATATTAAAAGATTTAAGTGTTAGAAAAAAAATTATTGGAACTTAGAAAATGAACTTACATCTTGTACATTTCTTTATTTGTACAAAGAAATTTTAAGTACTCGTGCACCTAATAAAAAAATAAAAAGTAAAGACTACAATATTGACGTGGATGTAATCCTCCCCCCTCCTCCTCTACCCCTCCTCCTCTTTTTATGCCCCTTCCTCCTCTCTTTCCTCCTCCTCTTTTTACTCCTTCCTCCACCCCCTCCTATTCTCTTTCTTCCTCTTCTTCCTCCTCCTTCTTTCTCCTCCTTTCTTTCAAAATTGTACTACAGTGATAATTTGCCATGCCATGTCATCCAGGTTAAGTAAGATAGAATAGTTGATGTGGCGCTCACGTGGCACTGACAAGTGACAAGGCACTCTTCAAAGCTGCCCGGGACTAAAGTTGTCCTCTAAATAAAACTATATGTACTAAATTTGAAAAAACAAATATAATGTCTTTTTTGGAACATGCCAAACCACATGGTAGTTGGGCCTTTCTCTTTTTTTTGGTCAAGTTCATTTTTTTCTCCTAACAAATCTAAATGATTACAAATATATTTTTGTAGGTATCAATTAAGCTTTTGAAAATAAATTATTTATATACACCATAAAGATGAAGTTAATTACAATTTCTTTTCAATTCATTTTTACCATAAAGATGAAGTTAATTATACTTTTTTAAAATATTGTAGATGATAAGAATAACATTTTCAATAATGTTGATAAAAAATTTCAGATTTAATGTTCATATGAAATTCAGCTGACATGAAAAGGCTTCTAAAACATACAACTATTACACTATATTAAAAGATCTAAGTTTTGGGAAAAAGGAAAATTATTGGAACTTAGCAAATGAACTTACATGCTGTACATTTCTTTATTTGTGCAAAGAAATTTTAAGTACTTGTGCACCTAATGAAGAAATAAAAAGCAAAGATCAAAATATGGACGTGGATGTAATGCTCACATAAATATCGAGTGATGAGCTTGAAGTGGTTGAATTCAATAACATTCATTTATCCACGAAAATCAAAAGCATTATATAAGTTTGCAAGGATCTTGATAAATAAGGGTGAGAGATTTATTAATTCATTAATTAATACTAGTGTAAAACTATGGTAAAAAAATAGTATAATATTAAAAAGATCTTATAATAGATCTAAGACAGTCATCCCAAAATCAAACTAATGGAGATTGAGAGATTTTAAAAGTTAATGAGCGCCGTAAGAATTTTATTCACGAGGTAGAAACGAAAAATAACAAAGCAGAATCATTGGATTTTTTGTGTATGCATTTGGAATTTATGGTGTCTATATCCTAACCTAACTCATTGCCTATAAGTAAAAGAATCATAGTCCCTGCCGGCTGCCTCCTGCCTTAGGCCTTATTTTAGTTTAGAGTCTAAGTTTACTTGGACATATCCTCATATAAATTTTAACTTCTACAAACTTTGAGACTTTATCCTTTAGGAATCTTCAATGTTCATCTGATCCTACCAAACTCATGCTTATTCTTATTCGGTCTCCTCAAGCTCATAGCCATCCAACTATCTTCCAACAAATTGATCTCATCCACACTCTTCAACAAACTATCAAAGTACATCAGTTCCAATGTTATTATGTCCCTAGCCATATAGCATCAGTAATCACTTAGTGCCAAGTCTTTGATGTGCCTATATCACTTGCTAGCATAAGCACCTTAAGTCGTGTTAGGATCGCACAACACCAACGCGGGAACAAAGTCGCAGCAAAAGAACACGGACACAAGGATATAACGTGGTTCGGCCTAATGCCTACATACACGGCGAGAAAGGAGAATTTTTATTGATGGAAAGCCTTACATAAACCCTAGTAACATGTCCTTATATAGTGGACAACACTTGGGATACAAGAAAACCTATCTAGGTCGAAATAGGAGTCCAAAACGAGTCCCGAGCTGATTAGGAGATTCTGTCACAGCAGCAGCACCCAGCGTAAGCTGGGTGCCCAGCGTACGCTGGCCCACGCTTCTGGACCCCCCAGCGTACGCTGGCTTGTCAGCGTACGCTGGCCCTCCGAACTTTCTCGCCACAACTCAACAAGTTGCACATACCAATCGATCATGTGTAAACTCGATATCATGACATTGTTGGTTGTTGATAAAGTATAAGGTTGAAAGTCAGCGTACGCTGGCCCTCCGAACTTTTTCGCCACAACTCAACAAGTTGCACATACCAATTGATCATGTGTAAACTCGATATCATGACATTGTTGGTTGTTGATAAAGTATAAGGTTGAGCCTCTCACCATGAAGTTGTTCTCCAATCTCTTGGGAAGGCATTTGCTAACGTTAATGGGCCATCCTCTTTTGTCTATTTATATCAATATATCCTTCAAAGAGTCATTCACCTCTAGCTTGGCATCACTTATCTTACTTAGAGCAAAATGAAGATCGCTCATAGTAAGCACCTCAAGGAGGTCTTGGTCATTTTTGTTGTGTTTGGAGTTTGGCGCACTTGATTAGGATCTAACTTTGGTCGAGGCAAGAATTGAACTCTTTCTCTATAAGATGAGTTTGCCTCATATATTTTAGTGTGGCACTGACTGCGACAATTGTCTCCAAGATATAATAACTATTGGTTATTTCCAAGAACATTGCACAACGTATCTCAAAACTTTGGACGAATCCATATAGACCCAGAACTTTCACACTCAAACTTTGAGTCACAAGAAGGGAGGGAGAGAAGATAATAATGTGGAAATATGCAAGTTGTTGGGATGATGCAAATGAAGGGAGGATGGCCTATTTATAGGCTGGTAGTGAAAGGGATGCAAGCACTTCGAAAAGAATGTCTTTTGACTAGTGCCTATCCTGAATGGTCATGTCTCTTCTAAGGCCATTCTAGATAGGCCTTATGATGTAGCACAAGCGTGGTTACTTGAATTGATTTGATAAAACGAACGCAATTGGAACAAAAAGGTTTGGATGATCAAATGAATACAAACTCAATAAGATGATCGTGATAAAACAAACATACAATGGGTGATACGTTTGTTTGGTTACATAGCAAAATTCGAACGGGATACTAACTCTAATCTAACAACTTCCATTGTAAGATCCAAGTGGGTTTGATGACTCAAACAGCCAGCTAGGGCAAAACAAAACACTCATGCAAATCCATGCATTCACAAGGTAATTACTCACAGTAATTTTGGATAATACTCAATCTGTTTTACTTCATATCACATAGTACATTATAAAGGGGCATGACTTATGGCTGGCCATAATGCCTAGCTAACCAAAAGTCACGGTTACAAGATGGTTAAATTATTCTCATTCCCATTATTATGGTACTTAACCCTTATTAACTACGTATATGATTAAGTTCAGATTGATACACAACATTTAGGGAAATTATTCGGATGTCCTTACATCATCCTCCACTTCTTGAAAATGAGCTTGTCCATGAGCGACCAATCTTGATGGAACTAGAAAGACATCAAAGTAAGGTGACAAGTCAGCAACATTGAAAGTTCGTGAGACTCCAAACTCTTCTAGAAGATCACAACATATGCATTTTTGTTAACACACCTCAGGATCTTGTACGAACCGAACTTGTGGGCTTGCAACTTGCCTCCCATATTGCTTGGCATCCTCTCCTTTTAAAAGTGCACCATCACCTATTCTCTGGGTTGGAAGATTTGTGCATGTCTATGCTCATCCACCCTCGTCTTTTCTTTGCTGTAGGCTGCCTCTAACTTCATTCGAACATCATCAATCACAGTTTGAGCTTGCTCTACGAAGTTGATGGCTTGTGAACTGCCCTTAGGAGGCCTTGCCACCATAAAAACATCAACTAAGTGATTAGGTTCCTTAGTGTACACAAGAGAGAAAGGTGAAAATCCAGTGATACAATTTATAGCTCCATTGTATCCAAAATTGGTAATTGGCAATGCTAAGTCCCATTGCCTCTTCTTGTCATGACACAGGATTAGGAACATGTTTTCCAACATTCTATTCATCACCTCAGTTTGGGGGTGTGCTATGGAGCTGAATTGCAAGGATGTATCGAACATCTTCCATAGTGTCTTCCAAAAGTTAGGCAAGAATTTCATATCCCGATCTAACGTGATGGTCTGTGAAACTCCATGCAGCCTTATAATCTCCCTGAAAAAGTGCTTCGCAACTCCATGCGCATCTTTAGTCTTCTTGCAAGGAACAAAGCGCGCCATCTTTGAAAGTTTGTTCACAAAAATTGAGTCAACCCCATGAGGGGTGCGGGGCAAACCAAGCATGAAGTCTATGCTTAGGTCCTCCCAAATAGCCTTCAGGACTAGAAGTAGGGTATAGAGACCCGTATTGTGCATGGTTCCCTTCGTCTCTTGGCAGATGATATAATGCTTGACCATTCTTGGCATATCCTTCCTCATCTTTGGCCATTAGAAGCGAGCAGCAAGAGATGTCAAAGTCATGTCTCTTCTAAGATGAGTTGATAATCCTCCACCATGCATCTCCCATATAAGTTGCTCCCTTAGTGATGTTTTTGGAATGAAAAGCTGATCACCCTTCATTAACAATCCATCATGCAAATAATAATTAGCTATGGCTCTCTCGTTCTTGCATTGCTTTCATAACTCACCAAAGTTTTCATCTTCTTCATACGTCTCTTTCAAGCATTTGAAGGTAGTGATAGACCCTTGTAGCTCAACAAGTAGACTTTCTCTTTGACTTAATATGTCAGCAACCACATTTGAAGTCTCACTTTTATGCATGATCTTAAACGAGAATCTTTGTAGGTACATAACCCACCTTGCATGCATATGATTGCTCATCTTTGGCTAATCACTCAAAAACTTAAGTGCCTTGTGATTGGAGTACAATACAAACTCTTTGCCAATCAAATAGTGTTCCCACATTTTTAGTGCCCTGAAGACCGCATAAAATTCTTGCTCGTATGTTATCCAAGTCTTCCTGTGCTTGCTTAATTTTTCACTAAGGAAAGCAATTGGTCGCTTCTCTTGAGATGACACTACTCCAATACTAATACCACAAGCATCTACTTCAACTTGGAATAATTTTGTAAAATTAGGAAGAGCAAGTATCGGGGTTAAACTTAACTTCTCTTTTAGCTCATTGAAAGCACGATCAGCTTCCTTTTCCAATGCAAAAGTCAATTGCTTCTTCAACAAGGCACTCAAAGGGGCAGCAATAACACTAAAGTTTTGAATGAATCTTTGGTAGAAACTCACCAACCTAAGGAAACTTTGAACTTGCTTGACATTTGTAGGAGTTGGCCACGTTTGGATTGCCTCTACTTTAGCTTTATCAACATGTACTCCATCTCTCCCTACCACGAAGCCTAGGAACACCAAACTTTCCTTCCAAAACATGCATTTCTTCATGTTCACCATCAAGCTATGATCTCAAAGTGCATCAAAGACCTTCCTCAAGTGATCAAAATGTCATCGATGTATACAACAACAAATTGATCAAGAAACAACTTTAAGACTTGATGTATCAACCTCATTAAAGTACTTGGGGCATTTGTCAAGCTAAAGGGCATGACAAGCCACTCATATAAGCCATCCTGAGTCTTGAAGGTAGTTTTCCACTCATCCCCCGGGTGAATTCAAATCTGATGGTAGCCACTCTTCAAATCTAACTTGGAGAAGATTGTGGAGCCACTCAGATTATCAAGCATGTTGTTCAACTGTGGAATGGGAAACTTGTATCCCACGATGATCTTATTGATCACCCTAGTATCCATACACATACGCCATGAGTCATCCTTTTTGGGAATAAGGAGAGCTGATACCCCACATGGACTTAAACTCTCCTAAGTATGTCCCTTCTCTAGGAGCTCTTGCACTTGATCTCGCAAAATTTGATTCTCCTGAGGGCTCATGCAATAATAGGGTAAGTTTGCAATAGTTGCTCTTGGCACGAGATCGATTTGATGTTGATTATCCCTCAAAAGTGGCAAACTTTTCGAGGACTCATCTAGTGCAACATCGAGATATAATTTCAACAAGTCTTTTACTTGCTCAGGCAACTTGTCTAACTCTCCTCATACTATGTGCCTACTTCCTTAACCACAAGAACATGACAGCCTCCAAACTCCTTTATTGATGCAAGAAAAACTTTTGAGGATTTTACCAACTTCGTAGCTTGCATGTTACTGTTCATCTTGATCTTTCCATGCTTCAACTTGCTAGGTAGGAGAGTAAATTGTTGTCCTCCTTTCTTGACTTCATATGTATTCTCTTTGCCACGATGCAAGGCCTGATTATCAAACTCTCACGGCCATCCTAGGAGGATATAGCATGCATCCATCTCCAAGACATCACAAGTAACCGTGTCTTTATATTTCCCAAAGGAGATTGGAATTACACATCTAAAATTCACCTTAATTCCTCCTCTTGTTCAGATCCAGCCTATAGAGTATGGATCAAGATGAGAGATGGACTTCAACCTAAGTTTCTCCACAACTTGCTTGCTTACGAAGGTTTTTGGCTTCCATTATCGACGATCACTTTGCAGACTTTATCACCTACATGGAAATCAGTTCAAAATGAATTGTGGCATTATGACTCGTCTTTCTTTATGGTAGAAAGAGCCATCTTCCTCATCACAGCATAGTACTCCTCCTCTTCTTCAGAAGTATCCTAATCCTCCTCATTGCTTCCCTCCACAGGGGCACAAATGAAGGCACCAACATTCTCATCCTCCGTTTCATCACATTCACAAAGTTGGCTAAATTTTCTTCGAGGGCAATCACTGGATTTATGACCAAACATGTTATATTTAAAATAGCGTATATTTGAAAGGCTTGTTTTTGTTTCTTTTCCCTTTCTTTACGTAATTTCTGGAGTGATCTTAGCCTTGGTTCCTACCTTTGAATCATTCGTTTAAATTATTTCCTTGTCCGTACCCTTGTTAAAATTGGAAGTTTGCCTTAGTCCCAAATAATGTCCAGATACAACCTTCTTCCTTTTTAGGGCAATTCCAATTTTACGTGCCTTAGTGCATGCGTCATGGAAGTAAATGAAGGTATCAAACTCTATCTGTTGCTTGAATTCATATTGGAGACCATCCATGAAGTGAGCTATCATTTGATCTTCATTCTCTTCCATGTTGTTCCTCAAAGCTAACCTCATGAACTCAATGATGTACTCCTTGACGGATCAATTGCCTTGCATGCATGTCAGGAATTGAGAATAAAGTGTTTGGTGGTAGTCTACGAGTAGAAACCTCTCCCTCAAGGCCTGTTTCATAGAAGGCCAATCACGGATTGGAAATTCCCTTCTCCTCCTACGAGATTCTTGTTTTGCAGCTCCCGACTCTACCTTGAAGGCCACATAACTAATTTTCTACTCCTTAGTGAGATCCATGCAGTTGAAGTACTTCTTGAACGAGTCAACGCAATTAAGGAATCCTTCAACATCCATGTCCCCATAAATTTTTCGATATTTATCCTGAATGGATGATCTACGCACCTCACATGATCTCCTTCCCAATCTTCTCCTCTTATAGCTTTCCTTCTATCCCCTCTTCCTCCATCTCATACCCTCTTCCTGTCACTCCACGAACACCTCTTCCGCTTCTTGCATAAAGGGTGGCATCCGAATCATCATCCTCTTCTTTGTCTTGATTTTAATGAAGAATGGATTAGGGGATCATGTATCCTTGTTGCACGGATCGTAGATGGGTTCTCTCACAACTTGCCTGGTAATAACGTCAAGAACACTCAAACTAAAATCAATACAGAGATTGATTTGATTGTACCAGAGGTCTAATACCATTTGATGTAGCAAAAGCATGGTTACTTGAATTGATTTGATAAAACGAATGCAATTGGAACAAAAAGGTTTGGATAATCAAATGACTACAAGCACAATCAGATGATCGTGATAAAACAAACACACAACGGGCAATACATTTGTTTGGTTACGTAACAAAATTTGAACGAGATGTTAACTTTAATCTAAAAACTTTTGTTGTATGATTAAAGTGGGTTTGATGACTCAAACGGCCAGCTTGGGCAAAATGAAACACTCAAACACTCACAAAGTAATTACTCACGGTAATTTTGGATAATACTCAATCTGTTTTATTTCATATCATGTAGTACAGTATAAAAGGGCATGACTTATGGCTGGTCATAATGTCTAGCTCACCAAAAGTCATAGTTATAAGATGGTTAAATTATTCCCCTTCCCATCATTATGGTACTTGGCCCTTATTAACTACGTTACGATTAAGTTCAGATTGATACACAACATTTAGGAAAATTATTTTAATATCCCTACACTGCTTTATCTAGGGGCATCATGTCCTTTTGGAGGCCAACCTTATCCAGCCTCATTGTACCCCTTTGGTGTACGCTAGAAGTACTCACGTCCCATCTTAGTACAGAGTTATCTACTCAGCCACGTGTCCCATTGTCTGCCTTGATTCTTGATCACTCTGGAATTTTCTAAGACTTTAGGTCTCCTCCAGCTCTTTGCGATATGACAACATATGAAATGCCAAGTGCACCTTAAGCATCTAATATGCCCAAGTGCTTGGGCTCGGGCTCGAGCCTATGCCCATACATGTACTAGTGCTCAGACGGTACTTTTCATTATCCTTGCAACTAGCGGTGAGTCCACTTGAGCTGGTCAACCAAGTGAAAAGTTAAGGAAAGGAGTTCCTTATAAACGAGTAAAATCTCTTTGCCATTTTCCATATAGTACACACACCTCCCATAAGTAATTTTTGAACTTCTCTATGTCTTTTTGAGCTTTGAGATTTGGGCTCATTCATTCTTTTAATTTCTAAAAATCTCCCACATGAATGATGAACAATGCATGTAGACTCTAATCTAAAGTTTTGATGTGTTATTATTGTGGTGAGACAGGTAGCTTGCAACTTTGGACTTTGTCTAGTAATATGTTATCGGATTTACTCACTGCTCACTTAACATGATGTCTTGAATAGTTAGCTTTTGATGCAAATCAAAATAATAAATTTACACATTAACCTTAGTATACTTGGATTCTCACGTTGTGTCCAGTTTGACCATGGGCTATATCTTAGATTTATAAGTATTTGTTTATTTGAAGAAGCCATAAGTATCATTAAAAGCAAAATGCTTAGCCTTACCACATCTCTGTAGGTTAACACTTGGACAGCTTATGAGAATGAGATGAGTTCCAAGTGGTTAACTAGACCCTTCATAACTTAGTTGTCTCATTAGAAAGGTTATAGGATCTTCACTCATCATGATTGAGTTATTGTTATTGGCCAAGGGACAGTCTCAGGTAGACAGTTTCTATGGGGATAAAAGGTGAGCATTCGGATTATCCAAATCAGAACTATCCAAATTCTGATTTATTCAAACTATCTGAATCATATATTTTACTATCCAAGTCTGAATTCGAATAATGAATTATCTGAATTCAAATATCCAAAAAAAATTCAAATTTGGATTCGGAGAATCCGAACCATCCAAAAGAAAGGTTGGAGAGGAAGAAAAAAGATTAAAAATATGTAAAAAATATTTTGGTAAAAATGAGATATGTAAGTTAAGAAAATAAAACCCAATTATGAAAGTATGTGAAATTTAACCCATGTTCATACCTTCTAACTATAGTTTATTTTTATAAGTTAACTAAAATCAGATAGTTCGGATAATCAAACTATTTTTTTAATATCTAAATC
This sequence comes from Hypericum perforatum, assembly GCA_012979155.1. NCBI lineage: Eukaryota > Viridiplantae > Streptophyta > Magnoliopsida > Malpighiales > Hypericaceae > Hypericum > Hypericum perforatum. The sequence continues at coordinate 11,810 of SOPF01021471.1, forward strand.
CAAATACGAATTTAAAAGTTTGGATAATCCAAATATGAATCCAAACTCAAATTTATCCCAATTCGAAACCAAAAATAACTTTGGATTCAGATTTGAACAATGGATACCGGATAATTTGCTCACCCCTAGTTATGGACGTCCTTTAATATGTAGATTTTATTTCCATTCCTCTTATTGTGTTACAAATTTCATCTCTATTAATTTTATTTAGTAACAGAATCAGCTAAGTTGTCCTTAAACTTTACATAATTAATGGTGATCACCTAACTAAATATCAATTGTCAATAGTACTATATCTCTAACAAATGTGTCGAGACTTTCCATTATTTATCGTGCTATGTGCTCTACCTATTGTAGATATGCTATGACAATGTATTAATATAGGAGACACAAGTTTTCTCTAGCACGAAATATCTTCTAAGAAGTTTCTAAGCGATTCAGCTTCTTATCTTTCTTTGACTAGCACTATAAATTCTAACTCCATGGTGGATCGAGCTACACACATTTATATAGAGGAATTCTAAGAAATTTCTCCTCCCCCTATGGTTGATTAGAGTGGTCTTCGGCATCGTGAAACACCTCTAACCACCGTCGTAATATAGTTTCATGAAGTAGGGTTGTTGATCCCACGAGGATTAAGCGAACGCCTTACTTGGCTTACTAGCTATGAATTAGGAACTTGATTTGGATTGAATGGTTTGGTTTTGGTTACTCACACACTAACAAGCACAAAGTAATCACAAGAACAACAATAACACAAATATAAAAACAAGCAAATATAGCAAAAATGATATGATGCCAAAGATCACTTAAACAAACAAAAGATTAGATGAGTTTATTATGTTCGTGTCATGATCCGAGTGTTTCAAGGCAACTAATCTACACTTTTGCACTAGATTTGTCTTAATTGATCTTTAGCTAGACTTATGTGAACTCTATGTGCTTTCGCCCCCACGAGTCACATAAATCTAAATAAACACCAACTATATTTATCACCCTATGGATAATAAATCACCAAGGAGGAGTCCACATCTCACAAGGTAACTAATCAACGAGTTAAATGTTCGATCAAGTCTATCTCCTTTTGGTCTCAAGACTTGATTATAAACATAGTTCTAGGTGGCCAATCTAGTCTAAGCATTAAGTTTTTAACAAGTTCGTGGTCCTTATCATTTTTACCAATCAAAACCAATAGCATGCTATAAGCTTTCAAGGCATCATATCACAACAAACTACTCACACATATTTATAACAGACATAAACAACAACATATATATTACATGAACAAAAGCAAGAGAAAAGTAAAGAGTTTAAGAGAAAGAAAGTGTTATAAATCCAAGCCTAAGCTTGGTTTTTGCCTTAGCTTTTCTCCTCCTTTCTTCTCCTTCTTTTTCTTCTTTCTTCTCTTCATTTGCTCTCTCCCTCTCTCCCACTCACTCACATTTTTTGTCTCCTCTAAGTCATGGAATGACTTCCTCTCTTCCTAATACTTAACTTAATACAAACTTTTAGTAAAGGAAATATAATACTCAAGTAAAATAAAAATCCTAACAACTAATTTAACCTTGTCTCCAACTTTCCTCATTTTTCCACACAAGAGTTAAGTTAGTTGTTGGCCAAAATATCAAGATGTTTGCCATTAAGTTTGGATGGATGCCATGGCCTAATTATGTCATCTTTCTCCTCTCAAATGGTGGCAGCCACGGATTTGGGCCAAGAAGCCCAAACTAGGCCCATAATAACTCTTCAAATTCGGCCCACTTTGACAGAATTGGCCCATACCATTTGATCAAGCATTTGCCCCACATAGACGACGAATTGGAAGAAGGCCTTTTGAAACAATTTAGATACTGATGTTTTCTTTCCAACGCCACTAACCACGTCTCAATTGGACTTTGTATGAGGAAGTTATGATTTTTTAAGTCAGAAGAGGTCAGGTCTGGCGCCCTCCACGAGTAGCTACAGTTTCAACCTTTCTTTTTACCATTTTGCCTTGTTGAGTCCATTTTGCTTGCATCCTCGAGGTCTTGGTCGTGCCTCCTTAGATTATTGTCCATAAAGCTCCTAAAAACAAGAAAACATAAGAAAAATGAACAAACACAACAAAAGAACAAAATGCACAAATACAAGACAGAGACAAAGAAAACACACTAAAAAAATTAATTACAACACAAAACATATACTAAAATGTACACGAATAATGAGTGCTTTTGACACTCATCACACCCCCATAATTAAATCATTGCTTGTCCCCAAGCAAAACTCAAATGCGGACACAAATAAAATAAAAAACAAACAAATATAAATCACGATAGAAGAAAAAAACACAAAAAGGAAAAGACATGGCATAAAGAATTCGTAAAATGACTCCCCTCAAAAACTTCAGCGTGGTCAAAAGACTATCCCTACATAGCTAGTTCATTAACTAAATCATAAAACGAACGAATCGATAAACTCCTCTAACACTCAATTATTTAAACTGATGTTAACACTATGTAAAAGACACTAGATCGTTAACCTCACAATGAATAGAAAGTTTAACTTACTCAATGTATAAGTAGGCAACTTTCTATCACTCACATACTTAGCTAATATCTTTCGAGCATCCTACATCATACTCAACAATGTCTAATGTCATATGGTTGTTAATGATTAGGGGGTCTTTATATCGGGTTATAATGCGGCTTAGGTAAAGGTGAGGTAAAAATTTGGATAGTGGTTAAACCACCCAATCCGAGGATGTTACAAAAGTAACTAGTCACTCGTCTAATCTAGACATCCTCACTTAAAATAATAAAGCTCTCACCCTCTTTCCCAATTTCTTTAACTATGAAGCTCGAGGTTATGCCAATAATTCATGATTTTATTCTACACTTTCTTTTTGCACTTTTTCTTTGTTTTCTCTTTTTTTTTCTTGACTTTTCTTTCTTTTTTTATTAACACAATATTTACAACACACATTTTTTTTTTTACATGAACATAAAATAACTTAGCATGTTTAGGCACAAACTCGGATTCTACACTTGACCACTCAATTTTTCCACAATTTCATTAATTTAAACCATTTACATAAATCTACCAACTAAACCCATACAACTTTTCCTATAATCCTAGGATATGATGGTGAAAGGTAAGGAAGATCGGTCATTTAGGCTAAAAGTTAGTTACCTAGTCTATTATCAAGAAAAGGCTAGGCTCAAATTAGTTTAAGCAATTGGAAATTATTGGATTTTGTCTCTAAAGCTCTAGGCTCAAATGCAAAAGAAATGCCCCCGTCTTCCCACTAACTTCTACACAACTAAGACTATGATAAGTACTAGTAGGATACTTTAATCAACCAACTTAGTATGCACCTCATAAAAAGAATTGGAGACGGATGTCTCCTCCTTCG
>SOPF01021472.1:0-21293 GCA_012979155.1 Hypericum perforatum
AGGGTCATTTGGGCTCTGAAGCTGAAGGGTGTAAGCTACGAGTATTTTCCTGAAGAGCTCGAAAATAAGAGCGATCTGCTACTCCAGTACAACCCGGTGTACAAGAAGGTGCCAGTCCTTGTCCACGGCGGGAAGCCAATATCCGAGTCGCTCGTGATTCTCGAGTACATCGACGAGACTTGGCCCCAAACCCCAGCACTCCTCCCCAAGGACCCATTCGAGAGAGCCAACATCCGTTTCTGGGCCAAGTTCATAGATGACCAGGTAATTATAGTTGTTTTTAAGTATCCATATATTGAGAATATGTTGTCAGCACAATTCTTACCACATATTGATGCAAGGACACATCATACAAAAATTGATTTATCGTTGTCTTTACGTAATGTACAATTGAAAAGGACCATGTAACCATTCTACTTGATCACCATCTCATTACATCATTCCGCTCATCTTCCTGATGAATGGAACTTTGTTTGCATCAACAAATAGGCAAAAATCTGATGTGGCATTAATCTTGTCTGATGTACTAATATAATTCACAGTAACCCCACTAGTGTCCCCTTGGTAAGACCCATGTTCACGTCTTTTTTACCAAGTATCCCGTGGTTTTAACTTTTTTCACGTGATTATAGGTAAGACCAATGTTCGCATTCTTCCGGACTGTCGGAGAAGAGCAAGAGAAGGCCATAAGCAACACCTGGGAGGTGTTGAGAACCATAGAAGAGCATGGTCTAGGTGACAAGAAATTCTTTGGAGGTGATACACTTGGACTTGCAGACATTACCCTCGGTTGGATTGTCCATACCTTCGCTGCTATTGAAGAGATATCTGGTATAAAGTTTGTGACGGCCGACAAATTTCCTCGGCTTCATTCCTGGTCGGAGAACTTCAAGGCAGTTCCTGAGATCAAGGACAACTTGCCAGAGCATGACAAGGTCCTGAGCTACTTCAGAGAGAGGAGGGAGTTCTGGATGAAATCCGGTGGCCACCACAACCATAAATAATATCGTCAATTTATCATCCGAATCCTTAGTTTCATTTTGTGTTTATGAGTGTTTTTACCTGCATGTAGTTCGGATTTAAGGTCTCGGCCTCTCTAGATTGTAAACGTCCCTTCACTTCTAGTTTCCTTGATGTACCTCGTTTACCTCCCGAATCTACAGATCACTTTTATTATAAATAAACTATCGTTCACATATAAAATAACTCACCGGGTAAAAGTTATGCTATGATTAACTTACCAAAAATATTAAATAACACATATCACACAAAATGCGGAATTGGAAAAACACACTAGAAATATCATTAAAAGAATTTGCAAGTCTTGAAATGCTAAAGCTCCACAAATTCTAGATGGCATCCAAGGTGTGTGACCCCGCTTGATTATTGTGAATTCGTTTTGGTGGGAGTGATTGGTGGGGTGTGTAAGAATTATCTATTATATTTAGATAATTGTATTAAATTGGCTCTCATGTAATTATACTAAGTTGGTTATGGATGATGGGAATCAGAGGGCAAATGTGATTTTTTTTCTTTTTTTGGGAGTTTGTTGTGGAATAATATAAAGGGTGTGTATTAAAAATTTGATAGAATATATTTTTGTGAGGCATACTCAGCAAACACGGAAATAAAAAAAATGTATACGTAGTATGCCACGTGATCATTGTTATCGTAGTATTTAGTCAAAATTGTCAGTGTCTCGTTGATGTTTTAAGGTACCACAAATTTTTTGTTTTAAAACTACAGCCTTATAAATGTCATATGCTAAAATCAATAAAGTATTAAATTGTAATTTGCCCTAAAAAATAAAGTAAAAAACAGTTTTTACGCAAAAGAGCCAAGAAATCTAAAGGATCACCGACTCACCGTAAAAAGAGCCATTGACTGAGATGACACGACACGACAAAAGTTCCTTGTCGTATCCGAGATGCGCAACCTTCCCTTAAACGAAGCAAAACAACAGAGAAAAGAACAACTGAAGTCAGAGAGAATATTTTAAGTTTCCCAAAACTAATAAAACCTTTCCCTCATCGATTGCAGTAATTTGTTTTGTCTTTTATACCACTAAAAACAAGTTTTGGCCGACGATTGAACTTTTACATGATCCTGTTGCATACTACACCAAGTGGAAGTAGCTTGTGAACTTTGTTGGAGAATCTCAAAAATACAACCTCTTTGGTGTTCCATTACCTTCTATTCTAAATTCTGATAGAATTGTGTCAATTGGTGTTGTTCGACCTGTCATCTGATTATTATTTCGTCTGAAAATGTTAATGTACCATAAATGTTCTGCAGACAGCTCCAGAGTATTGGAGAAACCTGGACCCGTACTGGAGTGGTGCTCACCCTCTTATGCACCGCTACTTCCACCAGGACGGGAGCTCAAGCGCTGATCATGACGACAAGGTCTGGGGAGGTCATGAATGCAGCTACTCGATTGTAACTAGTCTCATTGGTGAAGGAGAGATCAGGTCGCACTATGTTCGGATGAACCGATGGTCGACATTGTCTGTACAAAGGAAACAGGACTGGAGCTTGGAAATGTCCAACAACCTCTGCTGCTACTCCAGTCTCCCTGATGCTCACAAGATAGGCGGGACTGACCCGCTTTTCGAATGGTTCGGATGAACCGATGGTCGATTTCTTCTCCGCAACTCTGATTTATAAAATGTAGTTGGTATAGTCTGAAGTGCATACTTTCCACACTAGATATTTATTGTTCATACTATTTAGGATTGATAGTTACGTGTCCAAAATAAGTTGTACATGTATGTTCGCGCGTGGAAGTGCGCAAATCCAATAACATGATTCCTATTTGACCTTGCATAATTACCATCATAAAAATTAACCTAATATGTTAATATTTCAAAAAAAACAATTATGTCCAGTTCGTTTTTCGAGTTATTTTTCTCGGTTAAAAACAATCCCGAAAAATGCTACCAATTTAACGGATAAAATTAATGGAAACTTATCACCGGATGACAAGTGATTTTAATATCCACTAGGCTACGTATACAATAAGCCGCCAATCCCTCAGAAACCAAGATTACACTCGGAAACGACTCCCTCTGAAATATGATGATCAACGTTCATCATGACAAGATTTCAATTAGTCAAACTTTCACAGGGTCATCAGTAGTCCATGTCCATGCCAGGTCCCATTGCCGGTGCCGCCTTCTCGTCCTTGGGGAGCTCCGTTACTATGGCCTCGGTCGTGGTCATCAACGATGACACGCTGCACGCAGGAACACAAAAATGAGCAGTTGATTGGCAATGATGAGGAGTCCGATAAGACAAAATACTGCCGGACAGAAGCGAGGATTAGGAGTTACTTACCTTGCGGCATCAACCAGGGCGGTCCTGATCACTTTCAATGGGTCGATGATTCCAGACTTAACCATATCAACATATTCACCTGTAGTGCAGCAGTGGTCGTGTCATCTACATGTACTCCCCGACTAGATAATGAGCCGTTACATCGAGAAGGGAGATTCATTGCATACCTTTAGCTGCATCGTAGCCCAAGTCAGGGTTATCTTGCTCCAGTAGCTTACCGACAACGACAGCACCCTCAACGCCAGCGTTGGAAGCTATTGTATGCACAGGCGTCTGCAATATGGTTTTTTTAAAGGGTTATCTATATACAAGATTCAACATTGAGATCCTCCAATCCAAAACATGTATAATTTGAAATCTATAGCATATATTATTTTACACAATATACATATCAGACCTACCTTCAAAGCATCCTGGATAATTTGGACACCGATCTTCTGGTCAAAATTGGCAGTTTGCAACTTATCCAACTCTTTTGCAGCATAGAGAAGAGCCACACCACCACCTAGAGAACATTATATCGTTTAACAACTCATCCACTGCTCGTCATTTCTAGCGTAAGCACCAAATCAAGGAAAATGAAGGGTACCTGGCACAATGCCCTCTTCTACAGCCGCCTTTGTTGCATTTAGAGCATCTGTTACTCTATCCTTCTTCTCACCCACTTCAGCTTCACTAGCTCCTCCAATCTGTCATGTGAAATAAACAGAGAATCATATGTAAAATTTCACGCATTTTTCTTGTACCACATCAAATGTAATTCATTCCAATGCGTATGACTTCATGAAAGCATGCGACAAACCTTCAATACTGCAACGCCACCAGAGAGTTTTGCCAGTCTTTCTTGCAGCTTCTCTTTGTCATAGTCAGAAGTGCTCAACTCCATGGCAGACCTTATCTGAAAAAATAAAAGGTTAACCGTGGTTTCAAAGTCCAAAAAAATACAGTAGACAGTAAGAGAGAAAATATACCTGTTCGCATCTTTCTTCGATAGATGCTTTGTCGCCAGCACCATCAAGAACCACTGAATCATCCTTTGATATAGTAGCCTACAAGCAAACAAAAATTGGTATCTAAGAGACACACTTTGAAATATCGGCCCGACAAAAGAAAAATAAATTCATGTACCATTTTTTCTTGCTGAGATATACCCATACAAGAGGCCAATGAGGATATTTTACCTTTTTACAGCTACCAAGCATATCAAATTCAACTTTTTCAAGATTGAGTCCGAGCTCTTCAGTTATGACCTAAAACATGGAAAACAATGTAAACATGTGACAAACTGATTCCAGCATGCACGAGCAATAATCATGCAAAGCAGAATAACAGTTACTTGGCCTCCGGTGAGGGCAGCAAGATCCTGCAAACCAGATTTCCTGTTCTCTCCAAATCCAGGTGCTTTAATGGCACAGACCTGTAACAAAGATCAAAGACCCATCAGCCAGCACCAATGAAGACCCATAATTTGGATGAATAATAAGTAGAAAATAAACCAACCCATAATCTGCTGCACAAAGTATCATACCTTGATTCCAGCACGAAGCTTATTCAAAATAAGTGTGGCCAAGGCCTCACTCTCAACATCCTCAGCAATAATTAACAAGGGCCTTTGTCTCTGCACATTTATAGATATTTTCCTTAGTAGCAACGCTCAAACATGACGCTTAAGAGCATTAGGACATTATTCTGGGAAAAATCAATGAGAACCAAGTCCTTACCTTCAGAGCCAACTCCAAAACTTTAACAATGGCAGTTACACTTGAAATTTTCTTTTCATGAATTAGAATGAGTGGATCGTCCAATTCCTGTGAAGCCAGCAAAATCCGTCACGATAAGCATTCATGCAGAGTTAACAATGGTGATAAACAGACTAGCATTCTAGAAGATTTAAGTGTTGACAATAGGAAGGAGCAAAGCCTTACACATTTTTGGGTTTTCGGGTTCGTAATGAAGTATGGTGATATGTAACCCCTGTCCAGTTTCATCCCCTCGACCACTTCAAGTTCATTGTACAATGTCTTCCCATCCTGCAATAGTCATTAGATTCAGATATCCCACAGAACACAAGGATGATAAACTAATTCCTATTTGGTTGAAGTCCAATAGCTACTACAATTCCTTGAAACAAAAAGCTTCACAATTTTAAAGAGTACTAAATAAAAATGTGTTTAGTGGGAAGACTACCAACGATAGTCCTAAGTAGAACCACTTATTAGAAAATCACAATACTATTTATGTTTAAAAATGAATTAATTGGATGACAAAATCAGTATGCTTTACAGCCAGGTATCTCCAAATTCAAAGACTAAATTTCAGAGCTTCATATCATTTTAGATAATCATCCTTTTACAGAAAACGAAACAATGAACAACCATAATGCAAGACAACGAAAAGGTTTGCTTCGTCTCCGACACAATGTCTTCCATTAGTACCCATAGTAACTTATGTCCTGATAACTTTTGCATAACAATGAAGTAAAAAGTTACCTGAATTGTGATGACCCCCTCTTTGCCAACCTTTTCCATGGCCTTTGCAATGAGCTCACCAATTTCTCGCTCTCCGTTTGCAGATATGGTACCAACTTGTGCAATTTCCTCAGATGTGCTGATCATTCGTGCTCTGCTTTTCAAGTTGGTCACAACAGAATCAACAGCCATACTGATACCCCGTCTTAGGTCCATAGCATTCATACCAGCAGCAACTGACTTGCATCCCTCGGTAAATATTGATCGGGTAAGAACTGTGGCACAAGTAGTCCCTGCAGACGACATTTGGAAAACAAAAATTTCTCAGTGACAATCATTTGCCAAAAAGGCGAAATACTAAGATTCATCATCCAAAGACTACAAAGACCAAAGCAACTACTGCTTGGGTAGAGCAGAACCTAGAATGGAGAACGAAATTTACCATCTCCTGCAACATCGTTGGTAGCATTTGCCACCTGTTTAACAAGGCTGGCACCGATATTCTTGACTTTATCCTTGAACTCGATACTCTTAGCAACTGTAACGCCATCCTTTGTCACTTTTGGTGCACCAAAACTTTGCTCAATCACAACATTTCGTCCCTATAAACCATAGTCCCAAAGAACAGTAAATAACCAAACGTTCAAGAAACTATACAATCTAGCTTTTTTCTGAACGAGCATATTTTTCTTTGACATGCTCAGAAGAAAGCACATCGACTGAGAAATAAAGCTCGTTCAACGACGCAACCATAACATTAAGTATGCTACCAAAAAGAACGAGTCAGTCAGTTCCTACTCTTAACAAAGATATTGATCTCGATACCTCGGCAATCTAAATCAAACATAAACACGTGTACCCTCTGTGACCTAACGGATCAAGGGAGAACACCACCCAATTACCTTAGGGCCCATGGTGACTTTGACAGCATCCGCGAGCTCCTCGACACCTTTGAGCATCAAGGCGCGAGCTTCCACGCCGAATCTAATTTCCTTAGCTGCATAGTTCCTACTCCAACTCAACCTACTCCCAATCTATATAACACCAAAAAGACACAGACTTTATCAGCCAAATTAACACAGAAATGCCGAAGTTACATAGTTAATCAATGAAAAGCATCCAACCTGCTGTCCACTGACCACCTTAGCCATCCTGCCCAATACACAACAAAATTAAAAAGAAAAAAAATTAACATCATTTTAAAGGTAACCCAGATAGGAATATGGGAAGAGAGACCAAACCCACCTGGCTTTAGAAGCGAGGCTTGAGAGGTGACGATACATTGTGAGGTGGAGGAACCGGTAAAGCTGTTAACTTTAGGCACGGAAAATGAGAGAAAGCTGGAGAGAGATGGAGGTTACTGGAGAGAAGAGGTCAGAAGAGATTGGTGGAGAAGTGGAGTGGGGACTATTTTATATTAAAGAGGGAGGAAGAAGAGAAGGCTCTAGAAGCAGCCAGTGGGGAAGGAGGAGCTTCTAGGGTTTAGGGTTTTATCTTACTGTTCTTGGTGTTTCCTTGTAAGTATGTTTTAAAAGTCGCACACTCCATAACAGGTATATAATTAATTCCTCAAAAAAAAAAACAGATATATAAATAGACCTCAGGGGCAAAATATGATGATTAATGATTTATTTAAATCACAATAACTATTGTTGTACAACAAATTATCAACAATAACTGAAGATTCTTTTTGTTTGTTATACTTTTTGCCATAAAATCAAATGATGATTTCTGGGCCTTAGTTAGTTATTTTTCATACATACTGTTCAAAAAAATTAATATAAATATCATAAAACATAAAATATGTATATCCATGATGTAATATTGCATTTTTTTATGAGTTCTATAACGGATTGTGTCAGCTATTTGACAGGTGGGAAATGGGAATAACCATCTCACTACAATATAGTCCTTAGAATAGGTTGTACGGCGCATTGATCCCTTTTTCTCATAGTAAGTGTTAATTGACTCTGGTGAAAATTGATTCATCGGTTTTATGAAAATGATATAAAATTTATTTTCATTCTACCGTCAAAACTAGAATGTGAATAGGGAAAAACTCTGTTCGTGAATAGAAAAACTTCTCACTACAAAAAAAAGCGGACAAAAAGTAAAACAAAGAATAGAGGTACCAACCAAGTAGGCTTAAGGTGGGTTTAGGTAGTGGACAATTGGAATGTAAGACATTGTTCATGTTCGAGCTTATACCAACCCAAATCAACTCCAAAACTGACAAAAGTTTACAGTACTATCCTGAAAGATCAATATTTTTCAAGTTGAAGTATGGATTTCACATCGTTTATGGAATATACTATATAAAGAATTAGCATTCACCAATAAACCATCTCAAGATTTAGTTAAATATAGAATTTTTATATTGCTTGATTTTATGGTCCTTGAGTCATGGCATTATAGTGAAACAAATTTCATGTAACTCAATAATTTTGTTTGAATGGACATGTTAATAATCTGTCGACTCATTTATGGATCAAATGTGATAGATTCTAACCTAACGGAACCGGATTAACGTTTGATCTGTTTTGAAGGCGATAATGAGCTGCTGTGACCTACTACACCTTATACACCTAAAACATAATGTTGTATTCTATGCATCAAACAACTAATACACCTCCAATTACTTCTCTTTTCTCCCAAGTCCCGCAACTGCTTCATCTTACTCTGTATTAGTCCTCTATTTAAACACATCAGTTCTTTTCAAATAATCTCATCCTCTACAAGTCATTCACAAAACACTAGCAGACTAGGAAACATGTCAAGGCGTATTACCGTTTCCGTTGTGCTGGCGATTGCCCTGCTCGCCATCGTACGCGCCGCAGCTGTGGTGGACCCTGCAACAGTCGGAGGAGAGAACGTTATCGAGCTCTACATGCATGACATCCTCGGGGGAAGTAGCCCGACTGCAAGGCCGATCACCGGCTTACTGGGAAATATATACAGTGGTCAGGTACCCTTCGCCCGGCCGGTCGGATTCCGCCCTCCCAAAGGAGGAGTAGCCATCCCTAATGCGAATGGTGCTCTTCCCACTGTCAACGGTCTGAATGGCATTCCACTGGGAACCGGATTGGCTGGTACAACATTTGCCGGCACTACCAATGGGCAGAACCAGGTTCAAACACAACTAGGACCAGATGGTCTGAGCCTCGGATTCGGAACGATAACAGTCATCGACGATATTCTGACCTCCGGCCCCGACTTGGGATCACAGCAACTGGGAAAAGCTCAAGGTGTGTACGTGGCTAGCTCTGCAGATGGGAGCACACAGATGATGGCATTTACAGCGATGTTCGAAGGCGGCGAGTTTGGAGATAGCCTCAACTTCTACGGAATATACCAGATTGGTAGCGCAATGTCTCACTTGACCGTGACAGGAGGAACAGGCAAGTTCAAGCTCGCGACTGGCATTGCAGAGCTGCGAGGACTCATCCCGTCTGGTCAACAAGTCATTGATGGAGCAGAGACATTGCTAAGGATCACAGTCCACCTGAAATAATAAATTTGTTTATCATCATACTCGTGTTTTCTGATTTCTGTTTTATGATTATTGTTCTCTGATGTGATGAGCACTCTAGTTGAAGATTGATGTGTGTGCCGAATACTACCGAGATAAAAGAGAGTAATGTGTTTAAACATATAACATGAACGAACATACCACTGAACTTCCACCCAGCTGCAATAAGACCAACCTAGATCCGAAAGATTAAATCTAAAGCTTGGGTGGAAGTCAAGTCTAGCTGAATATCGTCTTCGAAGACTTGACGTAATCTCAAGTCTACTAACATACTTCCCGATGTGCAATTGTTCTTATTCGATTACACGATGGTGATCTTTGCACAGCAGAGTGCATTGGCTTCATCAAGCCCGTACAGGGAGGGAATCAATCAAGTGCATCCGCAAAGAAGATGGGCTCTCGGACATTTCCATCCCCATCTCACCAGCAGTCACAATTACTCACAAATATGGACAAAGCCGCAGCTGTTGCTTCCGAAGGACGTGACTTGCCAACAGCAACAATGAGGGCGGTCACAGCACAGCCTGTCGCTGTGATGCTCCGCATCATGGCTACACCATTACAGTAACCGACAACGCGATGACCATCCGTTACGACATCCACGGCTCTCGAAACTGCCATCATTATAGAACCGCGTTGTCGAGCCAGAGACTTAGCTGCTTGACAATGTTGAAATATTACCCGTCATCACGAGGTACTGATCTGAAATTTTTGTAACAGTGTTTTCATCCTCAAATATGACTTTACATACCTTATAGTTAGGATTTTACAAAAAGTAACAATTTTATGATAGGGTATTACAAAATTAATTCTCTCTTCGAATCAACGATTTAAACAAAAACTCAATTATTAAAATATAACTCGTAAGTCAAGCTTTGAACCTTTCTACCAATACTCCATACGAATAAGCTTTCTGGTGAAACTCTTAACCTTCGGGCACGGGCTTTTTTTAGATAATTTTCTTTGTAGCGTCATGTACATTCGTAAGAACTAAGAACTCGAGATCTCTAAGGAATAAGCATTGACCTAGCTTAGTAGTTACAAACATTAACCTTACATCAGGCCTGAGCCCTTTCGCGTCAACTGAATTGCATCAAAACACTCCGAAAAACGTGGCCCCTGCAAAAACAAGAAACAATGCTCCTCCCAAGTAGCCCACCTGGTTCAAGAGAAAGAAGGCAGGTTAGGTTAAAATCAACTAGTTGAAAGATGAATCAGTCAGTCATCGGATCAAGGTATCCAATGGGAGGGAGGGTTCCTACTAATTTTTCTGATATGTGCTTGGCGAGGAATGCTCCACCCAAGATCGCGATAACTGTTGCCGCCAGGTGCCCTGCAATTGCACCAGTCGCGACACCCCATGGGGACTGCAGATGGGAGCAGAAACTAGTTTTAATATGCTCGAGAGTAGCGAGCATATTGGAAAACAGTTGCGAGATTGATTATACCTGTGCAGCGCCAAGTGCAATTGTCGCAAGCATCGAGCGGTCTCCCCATTCCTGGAAACAAAGTTGATGAATCTCATGGAACTTAAAAGACTGAACAATTGGACACCATTATAATTGATTTACAAAACTTTATTGATCAGTCTCTTATGAAATTCATACAACTACATGTCTTGGCCATCTATAGAGATAAGTACACAAACGCCAAGTATCTAGAAGCAAAACAACGATGACGTGCAAATAACTAAAATGAGAAGCTTTTTGATGAAAGGGAAAATGAGATGCTTACCGCAAAGAATATTAGGCTGAATGACTTGGAGACAATCTCAAAGGGATTCGTGAGCCGAGTAGAGACCTGAAGGTGGAGCAAAATTGTAAGGTGTTATTTCAACTCGGTGAAAAGCTTAAATAGAAATGGGGTTCTAATGCTAATGTATTCAATGATTTTCAGGTTTCTGAACACAGTTATACAACCTTTTTTTCTACAGTAAGTTTTCTCTGTTATTTACATCCATGTGAGGCTATCAAACAGAGCAAGCACAAAAGGCTACAAGCAAGAAGGTACCTTTTCTTTCACAAGCTCTTCTGCTGAAACAAATTCGTCCAGATCGGAACTACTATTTTCGCCATCCTTAACTGAGGCAGATGGGAGGTCCCATGCATCTTTTATTGATTTTAGTCCAAAGAAGATTAGAAGCGCAATTGCTGCGTATTCTCCAATCGGCAGAGCTACATGCCAACATATAAGAGAGAGAACCGAATTCAGTGGATTAATCATTGAGGCCAGGTCATAGCTTGTTGGCATTTTGATAACCATGTAACAAACTTCCCGGACAGAATGGGAATTGTACACTCACTTGTTTGGAATTGAGCAGGTACTGAATGAAATATCCGTCCAATCACCACTGACAAGATCGTCATAAGTGAAAGTGCGCCCATCGATCCCAAAAGAACCTGGTCGTATTCAACAAGGAACACTCATATTTAGTTCGTTAACAAATTTTCAACACAAATTTTGACAGCACAACTGAAAAATCACATACCATCAAGAAAAATGAACTAGGACTTTTATCCAATCAATGAAATAAGCTAGATTGATGTAGAACAAGAATACCAACAATTCATTGTATCCAATTTCTGCCATTGCAATATTTATATCTGATTAATGCTGTGTAAGTTGATAGGAAAGGAGAGATTTTTCATAGTTCCTCAGCATGAGCTAAGTTAACTGCAAACATCTAATCAGCTGTGCAAAAAGGAACTTTGTTCTGCGTATTGGCCGAAATCATCAGCTATAGAGCATTCTATTCTGTTGTTAGAAGTGAAGGTCCAGTAAAGAACACAGCAAATCTTTGGCCAGTACAAATGAGTCGGTGCAGAATTACAATCGTCCGTAGGCCTCACTGTTTCCTCAGAATCAAAAATATGAAGCTCGTAACCAAGACATTAGCTTTTAGTAATTATGGCAATATGTTTCTCGCGGTAACAAGTATTTGCAGAAAATTTTAGCTACAATAGAGTATATACAGAGGAAAGAGGGGAATATGAATAACAGGTTATCAAGAGCAGTGGCAAAGAAGTAAGAGAGGGAAGCTAGAGTACCAGTCCTTTTTCGTATTGCATGGCCAGCAGCGCGGCAATGAAAAACGTCTGCCCAAAAATGAAACTCGTGATCAATCTTCAACATGAAAGAAAACAGATAGATTTTTTATTGGTGGTGAAGAGAACAGATAGATTGAGCATTCTGAAACAGAAGTAAAATATCTAGTAGGGCTAAAGCTATAACAACTAGATGTGGTGCAACCAGGCACATGAAAACCCAAATCTGTAATTTCCTATGCATGCTGATAATAAGAGTTCGTTGCCTGGTCAAGGTTCAAAATGACCCCGTGAGCTTTGAGCTATGACAGTTTGGAAAGTTCTTATTCATAAAAGTTATTTTATCATGTACGAAAGAGAACTTAATATAGAAACATATTAAGATGAGAAACCTCAGCTTTTGTCGATTCTCAGAAAGCATGTGTTGATATGGAAACATTTTCAGATTCAATACCATTACTCTCGTCTATTATCAGAAAGAGTGTGTTGATATGGAAAGATTCTAAGATGTAAACCATAACTTTCATCGATTCTTAGAAAACGTGTGAAACTATACAGCAATAAATATTAAGCTGAATTATGAAACAGTGGATCCCAGTGGATCACCGCATCTATTTCAAAAGATGTACGTACATCTAATTACTGCCAATGAGTTCTATAGAAATATCAACAGCTGAAGGAGTGTGCACATAAGTCTGCCAGAGAGAATTTGAGTACCTTGTCTCCAATTTCAGAAACAAATATCAACATGAATGCAGCAGTTAATCCAGACTTCGAGATTGCAGCTAAGATCGATGATGGTTCACCTCTCACAAAAACAATCAGAGAATATGCCAACGCACATCCCAATAGGACCATGGCGATAGACAGCGGATAAGGAATTTTGCTGGGTGGCTTAACACTGCAGATAGGAAACAGAAGCCCCCAAACACGGGTCATCACATCCAGGAAAGAAGCAAGAAGTCGAACAGAAACAACTCGTAGGATCCAAAGCTGAACTTCTCCTTTGAGTAAGTACTAGCTATTACAGAAATTTAAGTACAATCTACATGGAACCCTAAATGCAATTGAATTATGTTTCAACTTTCAGCAGTCTCTGGTAAAGATGATCATGGAGACTGAATCTTCAATGGATCACCATATGAATCTATCAATTTTAGCAGAAGAAGCTCTAACATATGTTTTTCAACTCAAGCATTCAACTTTCCATGAGCCTTTAGCCAAAGACTAAAATAAAAATATTCCTTTCGCATTGATTTATCTAGGATATAGTGGATAGTGGTACTGATTTAAAAAAACTCCCGGGAATGCACAATTAATGTAATGGTCACAGCATCGAATAGAATGTCAAGAGCCGCTTACGTGTGGGAAGAGTTGTCACGAGGTGAACCATCAGGAAATTTGTTATGGTCATCTTGTTCCTTCCTTTCTTCATATCCACCAGAACCAGCACTAAAGTTAGATGCCTGTGGTCTTATACTACCAAACGTGGTCTTCAATCTTGGGATCTCTCTACATCTTACTAGAAGAACATTAAAGAGATGTTGTTACCCACGTCTGAAGATGGCCATAGTATAAACCATATAATCTGAGTTAGCATAAGTAGCCTTCTAAACCTTATTTGGAAAGTAAGCATTGGTTGAGAAGAATAAATGCTCAACACTAACATTCTCTAGAATAGCGTGAACAAATTAAATCAAGTCAAATAAGTTTAAACATAAACTCCAGTCTTTCAGCAGTAAGTTCTGTGGGGAAGGAAGCACCATAAGATCGCAGCATCTTTACGATTCCAACTTATTAAAAGATCTCAACCTCCAAATGCATGGGAAAAAACAATAAAAACGAAACTTGGGAACATCTAAATCTCAAAGTTAACAATCATCAGAATCCAGCTACACCACTTTCAATAACATGCTACACTCAGTTTTCATCTCGCACTTCATCCGAGCATATGTCAAAGGAACTGTACTAGCTCATCGCCACCACATTTTTATCAACCCCAAAATTCGAAACTCGTACTAGCTCGTCAACATATCGAATCCAAAATCCAATCCAGCTTTGCTAGAAACTGATACTACCAATTACAAAGCCCCGATCGCGATACTACGAACAACCATCAAGAGCGTACCCGCCAAAAGGGCAAAGCTAACACAAGTTCCACATTTCTCGTCCTTCACCAAACCCAGATTCTGCCACAACAATAGTAACTAACCCAGTAGAAGCCGAAAGAAGCAACAAGTAACTTACAGGAAGGCGAAATGGGCACCCTAGAAACTGTGGCAACACAAGGCAACGAGTCCACAGAAGGAGGCTTCCCTCTTGGAACAGATGGTGCTCTCTGTAAAGTCAATCCCAGCATTCTCCTTTATTTTTCCTACTCTTCCTATCTAAAAGCTCTGTGTTCTACAACTTCATCGTCTTCTTCGAAGGTTCGAGCGTTGATGGGATGGAATTATTGAAGCAAGTGTGGAGCCGAAGAGGGAGGGACTTGGACTCTCTTTTTTGGTGATGGGCTTTGTTGTGAGAGAGCTGCTGGTTGTTGCCACGTATGTCGTATTACAAGATAGAGAGAATATTTTTGAGGATCATGTCCAACGGCAGCGTTTTGTTCGGAGTCGGCGACTATTTGGAAAAACTTCACTTTACTACTATATAATATAGTTGTTTAACACATGAGTGTATTTCGTAATTTAAAATGCATTAACACAGAGTAGTACAAATTGAAATTTTGGTTTTCTCGATAAAGGTAAATTTTACTAAGGTCGTAACATTGGTTAACGAAATTTCGTACCAAATAGATTATAAAATATTCATAATTAATAAACTTTAAGAGCAAATTGGTTGTAATACAAAATATTTCCATCTTCACTTATATTTCCAACAGTGCTATAATATGGAATTTTAAATTTTTGACATGATTCCGATCTAGAATCCAAATTTACGTCGTACATCCAATTCTGGAATCGGATTGAGAAAGAGCCAATAATTTCATGTTCTCACTTAAAGCACGTGACCACGTAAACCCGCAACTGCAAGTGTACCAACCAACCAACCCCCTCCTGCTAGTGGCGGGCCCCACAAAATATCAAGGTGGCCTACTCCCCGATCTGATTAGTGAAAATTCCAATCAGAAGGAAGATAGATAGATTTTTCATCTACAAAAATAAAATAAAATAAAATAAAACAAATTGATATAAGTGAAATTGGTAGATCCGGGTATCACTAGATCACCGCCGCCACGTGCGGTGTCGGTGAGGAAGGTCAAAGATGCTGAGGGGATAGTACAGGTGGACAGGAAGGAGGGAAATAAATCTCAAAATGAGACGCGTTTCCACGTGGCAGTTGTTCATTGGCTAGATTGACGTGGTCGTATTGGAAGGCACCACATGGTTACTATTTATCCGTGGCAGTCTACTACTATTTAGGATTTACTATTTTATCCATTTCAGATAGGGAAAATACAAATTCTATTCTTACGATAATTAGTTTTGCTGTTTTACGTATACACTTTTCGCATCTTAATGTGAAGTGCCTTAAGTTCAATTAATAAAACACTTTCATAAGAACTAATTATTCATAATAAATTTTTATAAAAGGTTCTCTTAACAGCCTTTTGAAAAAATAAATAGTAGCAAATCAAATCTTTTATCAACAACTATTATCAATATTTTTTTTTTGAGATTCTATTCTAAATCATATTCTATTACATCAGAAATGCTCTTGCCAGGAGTCGAATCCTGGACTTCACCTCACATGGATGAAAATAATGCCACTGGACCAAATGATCAGTCAGCACAACTATTATCAATATCACTCATGCAATATACAAATGCTTATTTTTTGTAAAATCAATTAAAGGTAAAAATCTTTCCGTAACAATATAACAGAAAAAAAACATAGCGTGAACAAATTGTCGTCAGGTAGCATGTGCATATATTACATGGTAAACGAAAAAAAAAAGATTAACTAACCACAGGGTAGCTTTGTACATTGGTGAATCATCTTATATTCCAATTCAAATAATAATTTTTAACATAATAAAACCGGCCAACAGATTGTCAATAGGAGAGACTCTTAATAGATTTTTTAATCTGTCTGATTGGTAACGTAGTAGCTGAGAAATAGTAGAGGTAAGTTATGTTTCTACTATTATAAAAATAATTGTTTTCTATCTCATTCTTTCTATTCGTTTTTAAAAACAAAAATATAATATTTGTTGATAAGTACGTAGCTATCTAATATATGTATATACAAATCGGGGCAGGTTGCGTACTTATGGGGTCACCACTCACCAGCATCAAGAAGATTACGCAAAATGACATGCGTGCTAAATAATAATTTCGGAAGTACAACTTGAAAGATACTATTCACCCTATTAATAACAGCATCCAATCCAACGTCATATAAATATATCCTGACCAAAGTTATCTTTTACCATTCATAAATAAATGTGTATATATGTGTTTTTTATTTTATAAAACTAATTATTCATTTTTATTAATTAATTTGTTTTATGTTTATGTTTCTAATGTTAGTTTAAATACGTAGTTGTGCAAATGATGAGTGTTATACTATATGACAACCTTGGTTATACTAAAATATTAATTATATATACAAAAACACATTAATTATATAATTATATAACTAAACTACCCGTTTGTTTACTCGCCCGAATTTGCCAAAATGAATTTTATAAAGTAAAATGTCATGATTATATTTTGTTAATTTATGTTCAACCAATTAAAAAAAACTATGTTCAATGAGTTAAATCCTTTTATATCTATTAGAATAATGATCCAAACTAAAATTTTGTTATCGTGATTCTTAAATCATCGCATGTTTTAATGAAAGAAAAAAAATAAATTATTTTATTTTATTTTAGCTTGATCTTTAAATTATAATTAATATAACAAACATATTGATTAATTAAATATGTAGGTTTATAGAGAAATAAATTAAATATGTAGTTGATTTTATTAAACAAACAACTATCTATTATTATCTCTACTTCCCATTTTTACTATTTCTTATAGAATTGCTAGTTAGAATGGGAAGTGGATAATAGATTATAATCTATTAAATAAAATAAATTACATATTTAAAAAGATTACTATATATTATTCACTTCCCATTACCATTTCTTACTATTTGCTTTCCAATCTATTTTGCTAGATAGTAACAATGTCACAAACCATTAAAGCAAAGGAATAAATTAATGGAAGGTAATAAATAAAAAGATGCCAAAAGACAGCAATTTCAAAACGAGCAAAGAGGGAAAGAATTCCATTGATATCTCCAAACCAAAAGCCAAAAACCCTCTCACTTCCTCCTTCCTCCTCCTCCAATCAATCTCATAAATTCAAAAACCCCACCCATCTCCAAACAAAATTTCCATGACGAGAGTAAAATAAATTAAAATTTTCAAAAAAATCTCTCCCTATTCTTCCCTCTTTTATCTATCTGCAAGTACTAATGGAGTCCTCTCGGTTCATAGACGACTTATTGGACTTCGCTTCCGAGGAGGAGGAAGAAGAAGAAGAAGACAAGGCACGGAACAAGAAGGCGAGGAGAGCCGTTACTTCCTCGTTCACTCCCACCGCCCTTGGCTCCGCCCTGCTCACCGTCTTACGACCGGACGACTCTGCCGGCCCCTTCGCCGTAAGTCCTAACTGTGGGTTTGGCTGAGTCAACTCGAGCGAGTCTGACTCGGACAGGGACGGCCTTGCTAGAATAGGCAGGCGTGAGCGAGTTATGTTAAGAGTTTGAATTTTTTATTTTTTTTTAAGTTTTTTTTAGGGGCGGCCGCGTTTGTTGAAAATGACGGGTTGTGGCAATTAGTAATTTTCGGGGATTCCGTAGGGGCGGTATGGTAATTTTCTGGTTTACAAGGTTTTCGTTGTCGCCATTTAATATCCCACCAAATTGCGCTTGCCCACCCACCGCCAGCCATCTCCGACCTGACCTTGGGAGTACCATAACGTCAATTTCCTATTTCTTTTTGTTCCCTTATTATTAATAATATAAAATAAAATAATTCAAACTCCATAAATAGTTTATTTTATTTTATTTATTAAATTCCTTCTCTGTTGCAGGACTCGCCGCTAATAGAGGAGGAGCTGGAGTGGATATCGAACAAGGACGCGTTCCCGGCGGTTGAAACGTTCCCGGGCTTTCTCTCGAGCCACCACGACGACGACGTCTTCCTCCCCGCCAAGCAGAGCAGCCCCGTTTCAGTCCTCGAGAACAGCTCCGGCCCCGCCACGACCAATGCCAACAGCGCGACTAGCAGCAGCAGCGGGGGCGGCGGGAGCAGCATTGTTGCAAACTGCTGCGGGGGGCTATCCGCGCCTTCCGGAAAGAGGAAGGCGAGGAGCAAGCGCGGCCCCCCGCTGCAGCTGCAATGCAGCTGGTACAAGCATCACGGCATCTACGATAGCCAGGCCCAGACACGGCAGGTGCCTTCGCGGACGCTCGGGAGGAAGTGCCAGCACTGCGGGGTGGAGAAGACCCCGCAATGGCGGGCAGGGCCGAGTGGGGCGAAGACGCTGTGCAATGCGTGCGGGGTAAGGTACAAGTCGGGCAGGCTGGTGCCCGAGTACCGCCCCGCCAACAGCCCCACGTTCTGCAGCGAGCTGCATTCAAATTCGCACCGAAAGGTTGTTGAGATGAGAAGGCAGAAGGAAATGATCGGTGGTCTCCCCGTGTCTAATTAGTCCATGGATAGAGGTGTAGGATAGAGTTTCCAGTTTCATTTTTGGGATATTTTTTTAATTCCAGCCTTTTAGAATTATTAGTTAAGGAGGTAGGAGTTTTTGGTGTACTAGGACAGCTTAGGTGGCATTTTAGAATGTTGTTTCTTAAAATCATGTTATGTAAACTTGTATGGGATTTGATATTTTTTCTTGATCTCTAGTGGTGTGGTTTGGATGCTATACAAATTTTCCATTCTAGAAATTGAAAAAACATGAAATCAAATGGTGACTGGTGGGTCTGACGTGTTTTAAGATTGCGTTTAACTTTGTTAATGGTGTTTAGCGAGTGGGATTCTCAGTGGTTGGTAGCTGGTAGTTGAACTATCAGAATTGGTGGTTGCCGGTTAGGATGAAAATATTTTCCCATATTTGGTAATTGTTCGGTTGGTGCTTTGCTAGTTGGAAATATCTTGTGAATTTGTTTATGAGTATTAAAAATTATGTATATTGAAATTGTAGTCCAATAATCGAGTAGATTGTCTTAATCTATAATTGTTCGTACGATCTCATGTGCGAAATTAAATATGACATTAAGTGACAGGCCCAAGTTGGACGACATTGAACATCATTTCATTCCCGGCATCGAATTCTCACGGTGGCGATTAGCTGGATTACAGTGTTGGAAGAATATAGATGCAGATAAGCTCATAAGCATCATGATCATGGTTCGTGTCGAAAGAAGACGGAGAGGTGAGATATTGACTCCTAAAGTAAGAGAATATTGCCATGATAATATTCCCCGAAGTTACCATATGATATGTTCATCTACCTAATTGATTGTGTCAATATACCGTTTTTCTCAAAGCGTGCCATCGATCGCCTAGTGACCTTTGGTCCAGCGGTAAGAGAGTGGGGAGGGGTTTGGGAAGTACATGGTTCGATCCCTGACATTGTAATAGAATAGTTATTAGAATAGGATTAAAAAAAAATTGCCATCGACCTACACGTGGCAATATACCATATCATCTACATATTGTTTCGGCAGGTAGAAGCCAAACAAACAAAATATATTACATTTTTTAGGGAAAATATGTTTGACACAATTAATACATCAAAAAGCGGTACAATATAAATGTCTAATTCTTTAAGATTATCTAAGAAGACAATTTTAATGTGTCAATGTTCGATCAAGAACAAAAAATTCATAAACACAGTTTGAATTCTATATATTTCTTTTGGTAGGTCTATTCTTTCACAATTGCATCTGTGAAACACGTACTTAAAAAATGCTCTCTCGTGGCAATTAGAAAAATGTAAATATAATTCAAATCTTACCGACTAAAAATAGGATCCCATTGCAGTTACAAAGGTAGATGTTTCTCGTTACTGTACCCTCAACAACTTCAACTTGGCATTAGCAATCAATAAGAGCGCAATCGGCGTCAAAACACTTCAGCACACCATTGAAGCCCAAAATTGTTTGTGCCGTTATGTGGTTGTTAATAGTTCTCTGTTCCTTCTAATTGTATAGCTTAAAATAGTGAATAAGATATGAGATGTTGAAATGGTTAGCAAGTTAGGCAGCAACATGACAAATTTGGACCCATTGTTATAAGGTGTGCATTCGGTAATCCCGATCCCGAATATCCCGAATACCGAATAACAAAAAACAGCCATTCCGATCCCGTACCGAGATAATTTCGGGATAATCCCGATCCCGAATTAAAATTTCGGGATTATCCCGAAATTCTCGAAATATCCCGAAATAGAAGGACAGAGAGTAAGGGGGCGAAAGAAGAGTATATCCCGGAGGCGATGACGACGCCGGTGACGACGGAGAGGAGGGTGAGGTAGATGAGCCAGTGCTCGGCGGAGGGTGATGAGGTAAGAGAAGACAGCGGTGAAGAAGGGGGTGGTGGTGTCGACGACCTGGTTGAAGGAGACGGGGAGAAACCTAAGGGAGACGTTGCCGAGGACGACGGAGAAGCAGAAGACGAGGGAGAGGGAGGCGATCTTGAGGAACTGGAGGCGGGAACGGAGGGTCTAGATGGGGACGAAATATCCTGGCCTCCTCGGATTTTAGGCTTTACTTTATATTAGTTTAGGAAATAGATATAAGTGTCCTGGGCTCATTTAGTTTAGGATTAGTGGGCTGGGCTTCCAAAAGTGAGTAACTTTATATATATATATATATATATATATATATATATATATATATATATAT
>SOPF01021473.1:0-31219 GCA_012979155.1 Hypericum perforatum
CAGACTCCGTACATGTATCTCACTATGTCCTTCCGTCCTAACGAAGTCAAAGCAAGGCTTGCCCGCCAGAGTTTTTCAATCTTTATAATCGACAAGCTCTCGCACTTAAGTAACATGGCTTCTGCAAGTTCCATATCTCCAGATACCATGGCGAGGACAATTGGAATATTGCCACCTGAATCTTGTTGCCATAGCCAATCGTCGTTTCTCATTTTGTTGATCAACTCTCTGGCAAATTGGGTTTGGCCTGCCAATGCTGCAATGTGCAGAGCAGTCTGCCCTTCGGAAGTGATCGGAGCATTAAAGGGTAGCTTATTGGTTTCGTATATCCTTTTTGCAGTCTCCCAGTCGCCTTTGTTTGCCGCTTTATAAATTGCATACCTCTCTTTGGCATGTGACTCCAACGGGGCCGCCACCCATTCTTAAATAACAACGGCATCAAATCATTTATCAGCTAACTTAATGACGCATATTTAAAAGAAATTACGAATTAAATAAATAAAACATATTGAAAACTCAATTTTCAATCGTCGAAATTTTTTGTGAAAATTGGATCTCAAATCTAAATTTATTTTTCCCATACAATCCTAGAATACGTGGTATTAAATGTTTCGATGAATTCTTGGGATTATGTTTTCCAGAACCGCAAATGGGTCCTTAAAATTTAATAAAACAGTCAATTGGGATCCCAGAAGAATGAATTCGATCAAGCATCATCGTGGTGAAGGCGACATTTTTGACTCTCCATGCAACTTCCTTCATGTTAAGACATGTTTTCGCCAATATGTCATCTCGTTCACCATATCATTTAGTAGCCAAATTTAGAAATATATGAAGAAGGAAAACTAAATATGTTGTTCTTTATTATAGATATAGAAATCGGTAGATATTTCTTGGTTTAGAACTAACTATTTTTCATGACCAATGTTAGAATCAGATCATATAATCAAGATAATCTCACCCTAGTTTATACAGATATATATATTTTTCGGACAAGAATTTTCTTGAACCGGTCGCGAAGGACTTACGTTGCTCATAAGTCTGGGGATGGGTTTGGCTTACATTTCCATCAATGTCGATGATGGTTTCACCTTGCGGCTCCGTGTTGCTCCCTGCATCCGATCTCCCATCCCGTGATTGAGACATAACTCTACAAAGACGCCTTTAAATATTCTGCGATCTCTCATCCACTGATTGAGACATAACTCTACAAAGACGTCTTTATATATTCTGCGTTGAGATGTTGAAGATGCTAGCGGATGATGCAAGTCATCCTCTGGCTACGAGAAGCAAGTATATTCCAATTAAAGAATATAAGTGAACCGAGAAGCAAGTAAAATGGATAGACTGTAAGAAACTAAACTCTACTTGGAGATGGCGAAATGAATTGCTGAGTTTGAGCCTCAATTGAAATTACCAACTAAATAGGTGCAAGGTCGTGATGGTAGTTCTCTATTCTTGTCGCAGTCAAATTTGTTGGGCAAAATGTGTTTGTGGGCCCTATTATTGAGCAAAAATGGATTTGGACCCATTAAAAGATCCCAAAGCCTAAGTTCCAGCAGTCTTATAATTGTGATGACACTTCGAAAACCCAAAAGTAAAGTTATAGCTTTGTTATGTGGGAGCTTACTCTTTCTTTTGGAATGAGTTACCATGTTGTGAACTTCCCTATAAAAGGAGGAAAGATCGGTGACTCTAGGCAAATTGAATCTTTATCTACATCAAAGATAATAAATTTTGTGTTAGTCCCAAGAAGTTTTTAGATCTTGCCAAAAAATAAAATTCGTGAAAATTGTTTACGTATTCGATCATGTTGTGATTATAAACTGATGGTGACAACGCTTTGTTGCCAAATCCTTGAATAAACACGTTACAATATTGTATGGCACAACATTACTAATTTGAGACAAAATAAGGTATTATTCAAATCAACTATGTGTGCCAAAAGGAGATTGTCAATTTTTAAATCAAAAACTAATAGTATCTCATATAAATAAAATTAGTAAAGTCATATGACACACATGAAAATTGATGATGTAATATGACAAAGAGGATAACTCAAAGTAAATGGAATTAGTAAGTGTCACTTGGTTATGAGTAACCTAAACATTTTATCACCTAATTAAAAAATTAGAATAACAAAATAGTGACGCGGAGAGTCGGAACTATACTAGGCTTTCTATTGGGCCTCTTGGATCATCATTTTGGGTTGTTTCATTTTTGTGCATTTAAGTGTGCCCCTCAGAACCCAGATGTCTGAATTTGAGCATTTAAGTTAATTAAAATAAAAAATACGCTTTACTAGTTTGTGATTTCACATTTTTTTCTATTTATGACCTATCACTTAAATTAATAGATTATTCCCTGAAGTTACCAACTTTTATCTGGGCGGGTTCAAGACAGTTAGCTACCTCTCCAAACACATTGGAAACGTTTGTTGGTTTTTTACATAATGTCTCAATCCCCGTCAACATAAGACGGCGTCATTTATACTTGAGAAGCAGCATGTCCTTCTTGTTTATCGTCTCACACCTCGTCATCCCACCACTAACCCAAGACTGCGTCGATTGATTTTCTCGACTCTGTCCAAATCAATAACATCATGGAGATGATATAAAACAACATTTCAAGCGGTTTGGATGAACAATTACTCTAATTTTTCTAGGTAAAAATTGTTAAAGAAATGAATTTCTAATTTTAAACTGTTGGAAAAGTGAATGAAGCTCAATGGTAGCCCAAAGCCCAAAGGCACGGGTACGAGCACAGGCACGGGGCCAGGGCCGAGATTGGGCTCGAGGCTCGGAGCAAGTACTTGGGTACATTAAGGTGCACCGGCACCCGAGAGGGTCTAACTGACTTACTATTCATATGAGATAGTTCATTCGGGATAGTTACTATTCGCCAAGATAGTTACTGTTCACCAGGATAGTTACTATTCATTGAGATAGTTATTATTCAATTGAAGGCGGTCACTTGCCAAGGTTGAGCATGAGGATGAAACTGGTTGCCTTTTGTTTTTTTTTCTCTCAATTTTTTTTGGTAGTAATCTTGAACGTGAGATCATTTGCCAAGGTTGAGCATGATCGGGAGGCTCATGTAGATAGACGTGAGGCACTTGAGAATCAGAGTTGGAAGGAGAGAGCTCTAAAGTAGAAGATTTTAGAGGGTTATACTAGTGGTCGGAAGAAGTATGCAAGGTGATATGCAAGGCCATAGATAGCAAGGCCGGTGGGAGTTATAAGGAGATTTAAGAGGAATCTGGGGAAGCAACCATTGAAGATAATATAGTGGATGCCCAACCACTTGAAAATGATTACCAAGATGGTGACCTTGGAAAAACTAAGGCTTAACATGATCAACCTCAGTTGGCCTTGTTGATCATCGAAGGCTGGCGTACCAAACAACAAAGTGTGGATGTATGGGAATGTCGAGTGATAGATGTTCTATATGATAACAGATCAAGTGAAGATGGTTAGTCTCCAAGTGGGAGATTATTGAAGTGTGGAGCCCAAAGGTACTTTAAAAAAGATAATATGTTGCTCAGGGATGCTCGAGAATCGACCAGTTTAAAGACGAAGTAAATCTGAGAAAGAAAATAAGAGTCGAAAAAATGAGCCTGAGCCGTTGGCCCCTACCTTGGGGTGTACACTGCAACCCCTAGCAAATGCTAGGGTGGGAGTAACCGAAAGTATCCGAGACTTGGTCCCAATGCCCGCTCGAGGCATCCAGAATAGTCTTCTACTTTGTCTAATTAGTTCTAATTAGGTTAGGACTTGTTGTAGCCTCTATATAAGCAGTGTAACCTTTCATTGATTGTAAGTTGTAGCTTCCATTGTAGTTATATCTCCATTCAAAAGAGCATTAGAGCTCATATGTAGTGAAATGATCTCCTGACTTTGTACGCTGTCGAATGTACATATTAGGTCAAACCAGGTTACCAAAATTTTATTGTCGCTTACTTTCTTCATTTTTTTCTTTGTTGTTTTGCTCGATTGAGAACATGTAAGTATGTTTTTGAAGGTTTGCTCGTGTGCGTGCTTTCATTTTTTTTATAAGAATCCGTAACACGACTAACACGTGATTTATCCTTGAGCATGTGCTTGTCGTTTATCGTCTCACACCTCGTCAACTCAATCTCCACTATCCCAATACGGTGTCAGATGAGTATCTCGACCCTGTGCAAATCAACAACATCATGGAGATGATAAACAACAACATTTCAAGGGCGTATGGATGAACAGTAATTCTAAATTCTAAATTTTTCCAAGTAAAAATTGTTAATACCTAAAAAATGAATTACCAGTTTTAAACCACATCACCACTATAACCAAGCAAAACGTAAAAATATTTTTTTTTTACCAAAAAAAAACGTAAATTTTTTTGTCTTCTATAGTCATCATTATTTATAGAAAAATCGAAAATAAATGACTCCCAGATTAATCAGAAGTCTTGCAAAACGAAGGGTATAAAACATCTTAGGCATCTAACCGCCCTATTCTAATCAAATTATCCATGGTAGGAAGTTGCAATTAAAAACACTTCAAGAGAATGAACTTCCAACAGAATATTTTAAGCTGTTTTTAATGTTGGGAAACTACAACCGAATCCTCTCGAGTTGCACCACGAGCAAGCCCAAAACAACAATAGCACAATCGATGGAAGTTAAACGATAACAAACAAAACAAAGACAAAAAGCAAAGCAACAGATTTGTTCACCCCAGTTCGATCAACGATCTACGTCCGGGGGCGTATCAAGCCAGGAAGATTTCACTCGATATGTGATTTGAGCTCTAAGTTCTTTACAAGAGGAGATGGATCGCAAAAGGGAGCAAGAACTCTCATAAGAAGAGGGAGGATGTCTATTTATAGACCTGAGCCAAGCACTAGGGTTTTGGGATAACTAGAGGCACTTTAGTCTATCAAAAAAACTCATTTCCGCATGCCCCAACAGGCGCTGGCCAGCAAGCAGATGCCGGGTCTCATCCGGGGGAGTTCTCTGTACCCCCAGAGTATGCTGGGGATTCTAGTGTCCACTAGTCCCAGCGGGCACTGGGAGGCCCAGTGGTCGCTGGCCCCCTGCAGCCCACATTTCAACTTCACTTTTCTCCCTCATACGGGCTCCATTTTCGAATCTATCGAATCCTGGGCATCCCCAATTGAATTATCTACCTTCCGAAGTATTGTTAGGCTCCATAACTCAACAATCTCCTACCTGTAGACTAACCTCTTCTCGCTTGTTCCTTGTCACACGAACACCCGTTACTCAGTGCTCCTCCTCATCCTCACTCGGTTAGTTGGTACACTGGCCTCTTTTCATCATTCAACAAGGCCAGTCGAGGCCATGTTGAACCTCAGCTTCTCCAAGGTCGCCACCTTGGTAAACATATCCGCGGGATTCTCTTTACCGTCGATCTTTTCAAGCTTCAAGATCTTCTCTTCAACAAGTTGCCAGATGTAGTGGTATTTCAAGCTAATGTGCTTCGTTCTTGCATGAAAACCGGGTTCTTTTCTAAACGAAAAGGACGATGACGAAGGCTATCATCACCTGTGCAACTGATACGGAGAGTATTAAGAGTATCCGACGAGTAGCTTGGTCGGGAGAGACTGAGAAATACTTCAACGAGTACGTGGATGTCAGGACAGTGCGTCATTTAAACATTTAGCTTCCGTAAAGATGCTGGCTGCTTTGCTGGGTTGGAGGTTCTTGGGATTATTTATCAATGAGACTGTTGCTTCGTTGACATATGGTTACTGAGCTAATGGTTATGACTTTGTTTGGCTTGATAAAAATTGAAATAATTTGGAACAGTTTGTTAGTTTTTAAACCAGATAAATTGATGGCCAAAAACACAATACCACATGGTAATTTAAATAGTTGTACTTTTCAGCTTAAAATTGAGCTGGTATACTGGAACTAATAAATCTTTTAAAAATAGATTAGTTGGGCATGACATCATTTTATTGTACCGAGACACAATGATATTAAATTCGGATTTCATACTGATTTGGAGGGGTTGGATTCCGTCATGACCCAGTCATAAACACTACAAGGATATTAATTTGTATGTACAATAATATTAGTTTTTTTGTTATATTAATTTAGATGTGTAGGTATATTAATTTACGTATGAAATAATATTAGTTTATATGTATAATCTTCACCTGAAAATAAATTTTCTTTCGTTCTTAACAAATCTAATCTCGATTTGATTTGAAGCATACAAAGTTACTACCACACTTGACCAGAAACAAAAGATACTACCAAAAATCTTACAGGGGCCTTCAGATTTTTACTTTCAATTGAGCACTTATAATATCATATATTTATTGATTAACCTTCTTTAGTCAACCTAATTATTGGTGTCAAGATTTTGTTCCGCCAGCACATTATCAAATTATTATGGAAAAAGAATCTTTAAGTACCCTGTATTTTACAAAAAAATCACTTTAATACCCTGTGGTAAAGAACCCTTAATTCGAATCATACCTCACCAATTTTCCGTCACTTTGGTCCCAAAATTACGATACTGCCCCTCCTTGAATCAGAACCTAACCAAACCCAATTCAACCGGACCGAACCCATATTCAATTTAACCCAATGGAGCGTAGAAAATAAGATATGACTCGGATTGAGCTAAAATTTTACAAGAAACATCCTAAAAATACGTAGGACTTACGGAAAATATTTCAAAAATTTTAGAGGCCCAGAAGTATTTTTTTTTCAAAGAACTGAAACTTCGTAAAATCATATAAAATAGAAAATACATCCAATTAAGTTGAAATTTGTCCCATTGGGAAGAATCCTAAAAATACACATGATTTACGAAATAAATTTTCGGAATTTTAGAGGCACAAAAGTATTTCTTTTATTTTTTGAAGTGCTAAAACTTCGTAAAATCGTATAAAATAGAAAATACATCCAATTGAGTTGAAACTTGTCCCAGGAAACCTTAAGAACTTCCAATCAATTTAGGAACTAAAATACATCCCTAGGACAAGTTGCAACTTAATTGGATGTATTTTCTATTTTATGTGATTTTACGAAATTTTAGCATTTTGAAAGATAAAAAAAATACTTCCAGGCCTCTAAAATTCCTAAACATTTTTCTGTAAGTCTTGCGTATTTTTAGGATACTTCTTGTAAAATTTCAGCTCAATCCAAGTCATCTTATTTTCTACGCCTTATTGGGTTAAATTGAATATAGGTTTGGTCCAGTTGAATTGGGTTTGGTTAGGTTCTGATTCAGGGAGGGGCAATATCGTAATTTGGGACCAAAGTGATGAAAAATTAGTGAGGTATGACTCAAATTAAGAGTTCTTTACTACAGGGTACTAAAGTGATTTTTTGGCAAACCACAGGGTACTTAAAGATTCTTTTCTCAATTATTATTAATGAACATAGTAAAGTTTATACTAGAACTTGAGACCCATTTAATGCTTTATTCTCAAAAGAGTGTTATATTTTTTTGGTGATAGTGGTGGGCGGTAGTCGCCCTTTTCATTGAATGGAAATGGAATTACATGAGAAAGAGAGGCTACTCTATTCAATAAGAAGAACAGTACAGGTACCAGGAGGGCCGTTCAAGCACTTGGAACGGTTCGCAAGTGTCAACAGCCAAGGACGCAAGTTGATCAGCTAATCTATTACTTTCCCTATTACAGAATATGAACTCGACCAATCCTAGACGACGGGTTAGTTCTTGACAGTTATTCACGAGGGGAAACAAGTTATTATCTCTCGCTACTCCCTCAGTTAGGTACTTAACTACCAATTGCAAATCAGATTTTATCATCAGCCTAGAATAGCTCTTCTTCATCGCAAGCCAGAGACCTCTCCAGACTGCCCATAACTCTGATGTAATCGCATTGCAATGACCTGACTTCTGCATAAAACCCAAACACCACGAACCTGATGCATTTCGAAAGACTCCTCCTCCTGATGCAGGGCCAGGATTACCTTTAGAAGCTCCATCTGTATTAAGCTTAATCCATCCATCTGGTGGCGGCCTCCATTGATTCACTCTTTGGACTGGTAGTTGTTGTGCTGAAGGCGGCTGGATGGTGTTGTTGTACGCTGCCATATACTCATGACCTTGGTTCAGTATGAACTCAACCTTATCTCCAAGAAATTGCTCTCTTCCGAATACCTCAAGATTCTGCCACTACCACAGCCACCAAATTGTAGTTACGAAAGTTGTATTCCATGGAGTATCTCTGTGAATACATGTATCTATATCCACATTTCTGTCTAACCATTCTTGCGTACTCATGGCAAAGAAGTAGGAGTGGTATTGTTGCGGAGTTAGTATCAACCAAACCCTTCTTGCTTTAGGACAGTCTCTAAGAACATGGCTGATTGACTCTGGTATAGATTTACAGCAGTGGCAGAAAGGATTCCCTGCAAACTTTCTCCGAAATCTTTCTTGATTTGTCATAATTTTCCTTTGTTTACAAGACCAAAGAAATGTCCTGATTCTTTCTAGAGTCTTAACTTTCCAAATATTCTTCCACCTTCTCTCCTCGTTACCCGATCGATTGTTGCAACCTAAAGATAATAGGTATGCAGATTTGGACGAGAACTCCCCATTCGGTTTAATTTTCCATGACAAGCTGTCTTCCAGTTCTAATTCCTCTTCAATAAAGACTGATTCAATCCGCGGCCACCATTCCATCGGAAGAAGACTCTGAATCAGCGACCAATTCCACCCTTGTCCTCTTATTCGGTAATCACTTACTGACTTGTCAATCTGGTCTAGTGGTGGGTGATGTCCTGATTCCCATAAGGAAATAGAATCTGGTATCCAATTCTCAAACCAAAATTTAGTTCCATTGTCCATTCCCTACGACCCTTTTAGCTCCCAATTGCAAAAGGGAAGCTATTTTTGTTAATCCAGCCCAAATCACTGACTGTTTCTGTTGAGGTCTAATTAGGTAAGGAGAGTCAGAATTCTTGCTATATTTTTTGACAAGAATCTGAGACCAGAGATGATGTTTCTGTGTCAGCATCCTCCAACCCAATTTAGTTAGCATAGCTTCATTCGCCTGCCTCTCACTACGGATACCTAGACCTCCCATAGATCTTGGCTTGCATACTTTCTTCCACTTGACTAGATGAACATGCTTAGCCTCTGATGTATCTCCCCATAAAAGGTTACAACTGAGTTGGTCAAGACAGTCGCAAACTCCCCTCGGTAAATATAACACTTGCATATAGAAAACTGAAATTGTGGACAGAACTGATCGGGTTAAGGTGATTCGACCTGCAAGTAACAACTGCTTACTCTTCCACCCTGATAGCCGTGCTTGGGTCTTTTCAAGTAGATAATTAAAGGATGTATTCTTGACTCTTGAATGGATAGTCGGGATGCCCAGGTACTTACCAAGGTCATTAGTAGCCTTTATACCCAATCTTTTGCATAAACTTGTCACCGTAGTTGCAGGGACATTCTTGGAGAAGAATACCCTCGATTTCTCCTCGCTCACCTTCAGACCTGACATCTCACTAAAACTCTATAGGCCTTGCTTGATGATATCCACTTGTTCAATTGTAGTTGCCGCCATCAAGATTACATCATCTGCAAAGAACAAGTGAGACACTTTTGGGTCTTGTCTCGTGACTTTTACCGGACTCCACCATCTATTCCTGCATTCTTCCATGATCTAATGTGCAAGTCGTTCCATGCACAAGACAAAAATATATAGAGAGATAGGGTCTCCTTGCCGAATACCTCTAGTTGGAGTGAATTGCTCAGACATCTCACCATTCCATAGAACTCTCATAGTTGTACTTTTGATACACTCCATTATGATCAAGATAAGGTTACTAGGAATACCCGCCTCAAAAAGGGTGTCTTCGATGAAGCTCCATTTTAATCTATCATAGGCTTTCTCCAGGTCTAGCTTGACAACCATCCATCCTTTCCAGCCTTTCTTTGAACGTATCGAGTGAAGAACTTCCTACAAAATAACAATATTGTCAGAAATCTATCTCCCGGGTACAAAGCTCCATTGGGTTGGTGATATAAGTTCTGGAAGTTTAGGCTTAATGTGGCCTACAAGTACTTTTGTTAGTACTTTATAGGCTACATTACACAGGCTAATAGGGCGGAATTGTTTGATTGTTTCAGGAGAGTGGGTTTTTGGGGCTAGGGCTAGGGCTAGGAGGGTCTCGTTAATTTCTGGAGGTAGTTTCCCCATCTCAAGTGCGTTCCTGATCAAGCTTACAAGCACATCTTTTATGATCGGGAAATTTTTTTGAAAAAACATTGCCTGGAAACCGTCCATTCCTGGTTCCTTTAATGGCCCCATGCTGAAGAGGGTCGAATGTATTTCTTTTGTATTGATAGGCCGAAAAGCGTAAGCTTTATCAAGCTGGGACCAACTTGGAAATAACCCTCTTAAAGGGATCAATTCACACCGAGGGACATCCTCCAAGTATAGATTCTTGTAGAATTGGAGGGCCATCCCTTCAAGTAGATGGTCATCTTCAATCCAGGAGCCATCGTCAGCTTTGAGCCTCTCTACTTTGTTCTTGCTATGATTCACAATAGTGGAGGTATGGAAATATTTTGTGTTTCTATCTCCATTTGTGAGCCATTTTTCCCTTGATTTTTGTAACCATAGAATCTCCTCTTGGTTTAAGACATCATCAAGTCCCTGGCTTAACTTCGCTTCCAGTTTCATCAATCCCTTATTCGGCCACTCTATCATTGCTCTCTGAAGACCTCGCAACCTAGCAAATAGCCGTTCTTTTCTTCGTTCAATATGAGCAAACACTTCCCTGTTCCATACTTTGAGTTCTACCTGTAAATTCTCCAAGGCCTTAGGAACTATTTTTGAGTTATCCCACTTTGATTCAACAAAACTGCCAAAAGTAGGGTGTAACATCCATGCGGCTTGAAATCTGAATGGCCGGCGTTGCTTATTTCCTTTATCCATTTTAGAAGCCTAGATTAGTAGCGGAGAGTGGTCAAACTGGA
Organism: Hypericum perforatum; assembly: GCA_012979155.1. NCBI lineage: Eukaryota > Viridiplantae > Streptophyta > Magnoliopsida > Malpighiales > Hypericaceae > Hypericum > Hypericum perforatum. The sequence continues at coordinate 10,980 of SOPF01021473.1, forward strand.
AGCGCGCCAGGTGTGTTATTTTGCCTTCTGGCCAGGCCAACCTCCAATTATCATTACACAAGGCATGATCAAGTCTTTTTGATATTCGACCTCCATCACTTGTAGTTCGAGACCAAGTGAATGGTGTTCCTATAAATCCCAAGTCTATGAGCCCTTGCCTATTTATCCACTCCTGAAACCTTCTGTCTTGAATCTGCAATCGGCCAGATCCTCCTTTCCTTTCCTCTAACTTCATAATGGCATTAAAATCTCATGCTAGTACCCAAGGGGTTGTATCCCTTGGAGCTAACTTTGTAATTGACTCCCAGTAGCTTTCATGTCCGCTGACAGGGGGAAGGACATAAACCACTGTAATTAGGTTCAGACTTGAGTTTGGTTGAGTAATTTCAGCATGGAGGAAATGATCATCAGTTTGGATGATTGAAACTTGGAGAGGCTGGTTCCATAATAGCCAAATTCCTCCGCGACGACCAATTGCTTCAACTCTAAAACTGCTCATACCTATCTTACGGCAGATTTCTGAGCTGTTGCACCACTCACTTGAGTTTCTAAGACAGCCACAAGATTGACTCTATGTGAGCGTACCAAGTGTTTGAGGGCTCGAAGAAAACCTGGCTTCCGGGCTCCACATACGTTCCAGATTAGTATATTGTAAATCATTGGACTAAATGGGACTGAAAAACTTCCATTAACATCAGCTGACGAACTAGACATGAATCACCTGGGATGGAGCTCCCTCCGAACTTGGATTCCAGATCAGACTGTTGCTTCTAGTTATCTCATTGACTTTGTCTAGTTCCATACTTTCTGCCCTGTGAGGATTTTTCCCAGGGGTAAGATTGACTTGATCTGGTGGGTCTGAGTAGTTTGCATCAAAGTTTAGATGCTGGACTAAGTGGGAACTGTTCAGGTCTGGCTTGGTAAAGCTTGGGGAAGGATCTAGGGGCGGTGGTTTAATGGAGTTTGAGGAGGGTATGACTTTGAAGGTTAGGGAGGGTAGTATTATGGTGGTTGACAAAGGGTTTGTCGGTGGTGCTATAGTAGAGTGGGAGATATGGGATATAGGCAGGGGCATGTTTGGATTGGTGTTTTCTTTGCCAGCTTTGAGTTTAGAGATAGCCATGTCAAGTTTCTAGCTAAGTATGTTATCTTCTCTCCTTAGTCTCTTGTTGGTAGGTTTGGGAGCAGGTTTAATCTTTGGTTGATTCAAGGGTTGCGTCTGGTTGGTTATAGGTACTAAAGGAGTTCTGGTTTTAATGGCCTTAGCTACTTACGGGGCTGATGGGAAGTCAAATTGGTAGCTTTGTAGTTGGGAGAGATCACCGGTCCTATGGTTCCTAGCATACCAGACTCATAGCCCACACCAGAGGTCTCCCCTGTCTCCATCCTATTATCAGCAGAGCGGAGAATAGAGAACCTGTTCCCTGAGCCATGGTCAACTCTAGTCACAATAGGGCGAGCAGGTTTCTTTTTTTGTCCACAACCATCCACGGGCCTAGGTCTCCTCTTTTCTGCTTAGTGTCGGTGGGGTTCAGATTTTCACCTTGTGCCGTGGTGAAGCTTGTTGGGGGCTCTGGGTCTGATCTACCACTTTGCGGGGATTGCTCATCCGACTGAGGGGGCTGAGGTCCATGGGTGCAAGACCCTTGCAGGTGTCTATATCGACCACAACCATAGCAAATAATATGCAGCCCTTCATATTCAATCTTCTGAAGCACACCATTAATTTGGATCTCACCTCGTAACGGTTTTGTCAGATCGATTTCTGCACAAATTCTCGCAAACTGGCCACGAACGCTTCCAGCCGTATTGGGATCCAGTTTGATCGGTCTACCTATGGCTTTGGCCACACACTTCAGGAGATTTCCATTGTAGTACTTCATAGGAAGATTAGGCAATCTAAACCACACCCTTGTCTTTTCCACCTCTCTCTCTGTAGCAATGAAGTCAGAGATCCAAGGTTGAACCGTAATGTAATAGTCTAAGTACATCCAAGGACCTCCGATTAGAGCATGACTATAATCCTCCTGGTTGTTAAAATTAACGATATAGTACCCAAATGGTAGATCAACCAGTTTGAAATTACCTCTGGGGTTCTAGATTTGCTGAATTCGGTTTAGCAGGGCTCTGTAGCGCACTACCTTGCCGAGTACCTTCACTAGCACTGTGCGTTTCCAGGGTTCCTCAAGCTTCTCCAAAGCAGTCTCCGACAAGATTATATTGGGCCTGGAGGGATCTGTCGCTTCATCAAGTATGGCCAGTCCAAGCTCGAACCAATCCTCTTCTTTCTCATTGTATTTGGGGAGATCCGGACTGCCATTGACCAAATCTTTGTAGGAGCGCTTCTGGGTAGGAGGATCAGGAGTCGCATCTTGAGACGGGGTGTGGGTAGGTGGGTTAGGGTTGGGATTTTGTTGGGGACTGTTGCTAGGTTGAGGGCGTGGAGCAGGATGTGGGTAAGGCTCAGTCGAGGGAGGCTGAGGGGTTGATGGATCTAAGGGAGGCAGCTGTTTGTCTGGGGGGTCAGGGGAAGGGGCTTGGGGATCGGGGATGGTCTGGTCGGGTAGGGAGAACTCTGCTTCCATGTTCTGTGATCTAATATAACAATGTCTTGATTGACCTTCCATAATTCTTCAAAACGGCTGTCCATAGTAAACCCATACTTAATGGCTACAAGTTGATGTCCCACTGGTACATTTGCTATCTTTTTATATTCCAGTATACCAAATTATGATTTATTTTTGTTCTGGCTATTAATTAATCTAGTTTGAACGTTGTGACATTTTTGTGCCAAGTTAAAATTGTATAAATTATATACCATTTGCATAAATCTATACTTTTTATTTAATAGAACAATAGATTTTAAAAAGAAAAGAATGATGTTGAGAAATTCATGGGTGGGAGGGATTGTCCATGTTATCCACACCCGCCTTTGGGTGATGCGCAGTTTACCTATTGTATGGTATTTTGCATGCTGGCCTTTGGGGAAGAACCCTCTTTATGTTCCCTCGGATGTGTGAGGAAGTGCCATGGAAAACCTCCTCAACTTAGGCTCTCTGAATTTTTTTGTTTTTCCAAGTGCGATCCAAAGTAATTCAAAGTAACACCGATAACTTTCTTTCTCTGGATGTTTCAACTCTATTGCTGTAAAATATTAATCAACTTTTTAAATATTTCATTCGAGTTAAATTTGGACAAAACTTCTCAGTGAATATCTGTATTCGAGGTAATGAGAAAAGTCCAAAAATATATAACAAAACTTAAAATATGCTAAACGCATAAATAAATATCTAATTAAAATAACCTTTCCAAAATTCTATTTTAAAACATGGAATGAAAATAAGAGCCTTGCATCTTTTCCTATTCGTATAGTGAAGAATTAGAGGTGATATTTTATATCTGTGAGATGTAGGGGTCAGGAGCTGCAGCAATTATTTTTTTTAAGCTTGATATGTGACGAGCGTGTCAAAGCCCTTCAAAATAAACCGATATTTCACAGTTTACAAATTTTTTGTAAATAGGACCGAGTCAGATCCAAGGAGGGACGATAAATGATTAATCTAACAAACTAAACAGAGAAAGTAAAGGGGAAAAATTTGTGAATTATCGAAAGAAAACTAAACTAAGAAAATGAAAAGAAATATGAATACAAAAACAATGAGAAACAAATGGTAGATTCAAGGTCGGAATACCACGTGGTCGATCACTGAATCACGAATGGTAATCTAATTCATATAGCAAATAGGGGTAAATCTCCTGCGACCGCAAAGAGACCACTAACATCCTATAATCAACTAGCCAAACGATCGCCTAACTAGCTGTTTATCACCTAACAGACAGAATATCGTCCGATTTCTAATCTAGAAGGCAATAGCATTAAGAATAGATGTTCCTACTCCTAGTGATTATACTCAAAACCTTGGTATGTACAAACTAGCCTTACTTATTCCTAGTTAATTAGTTTGGTAACAACCGTTCCTCGCAAAATTAACTTTGCTCCTACTTCAATTCCTAACTACAATCGCTAATCAGAAATCGATGCAAATTAGTTCTAAAATAGATTCACGGCCGCAAACCATTCAAGAACAATATTAAGCGCAAGGAATAAGCAAATACTAAAATGAATAAGATCTAAGAAAACAAGATCCTCACAACCATGGCTTCCTTCCTCAAATCTACCAAGAGGATTAGTTCCTCATAAAATAAAACATAATCTACGGAATGAAATTACGATGAATGCGGAAGAGAAGAGAGTCTAAAATAAAGCTATTAGGGTTATATAACCCTCTAAACCTAAAAACCTAAAAGAGTCGTCCTAAAGAGTCCTAACTTATTAGGAAAGTGAATTTCCAATGTTGTCCCCGAATTTCTGCCAAATAAAATCTGCCAAATTAGTCTTTAGTGCGTTGTTTATATCAACGGAAAGAGGAAAGAAAGATCTTCAACATTATGTCTGATAATCTTCCCCAAATTTGGCTCTGAAACTGACGAAAATGCCCTTCCAAGATAGTTGTCCCTGCTAGACTCCTCCTTTGAATATAATTCCTTTCCATAATTGCCTATTTTCCTATAAATTAGCATAAAGAGTCCATTAGTCACCTAAAACTCAAAAGATAACTAAAACAATATGAAACTAAATACAAAAGTGCAAAATATACTCAAAATTCTATGCGTTTAATGCGTGTTTTGGACACACATCAATATGTAGCTTCTTGTTTTTTGGTGAAGATAGCTAGTTTCTTATTTAACATTTAGCTTCTAGTATCACGTGATAGTTTCTAAATCTTTTTTAATATTCAGATGCAGAGGAGATGAACGGATGCTTGAACCATTGCGCAAATTCCAATTGCAAGTCTCTGAGAAATTGTGAAGTCATCTCATAGATAGGAGATTACATTGTAGTTTATGCGGCAAAATTCTCAATAAATACAGATGAAATAATTTGCCGGCTATGGATCATTCTCAATCCAGAGAACGACCTATTCTACTTTCCACACCGCGGTCCTAAAAAATGGTTTCATGTAAACCATGGAAAATAACAACTGAAAATAAATGACTCCCAGATTAATCAGAAGTCCCGCAAAATGAAGGGCATAAAGGTAAAGCATCTTAGGCATCTTACCAACCTATCCTAATAAAATTATGTATGGTTGGAAGTTGCAATAAGAAAAACACTTGAAGGGAGTGAACTTCCAACAGAACATATTAACCTGCCATTTATAAATGGAATTTCTGAATGAATTCCATAATCCAAGCAAACGTCCGAGCGAAAAGATTTATTCAACGAGTTTCCACATTGTAAGAAACAGATGAGCAAGTTGAAATACACAAGTAAGATAAAAACATTAGTGGTGAATATTCTTCAGGGCTTGCCAGAACATGATCATGCCAGCCAGGAGGCGGTAATGGAGTCTGGCGAACAACCCTATAGGAAAAACCGCCACCAGTGCCAATGGGAGAGCAACACTCAGAAGTTGATGCTGCCTAAAGTAAACGAAAAGGACTGTAACAAAGGTTACCATCATCGCTGCAATTGATACGAAGAGCGTCGAATATCCGATTAGCAGCTTGGTCGGTAGAGACCAGACGAAGTCATTAAGTGAGTATGTGGATGTCTGGATGGACATGAACGTCAACAAAGACGAGAGCGCACAGATAAGAGAAATGGCGTCTGACACAATGAAAGTTTTGAACGATGCCTCATTTAAGAACATGGGGAATCCTGTGTTTTGGTTGTTTCCTCCTGGTGCTGTGATTGCTGCTGCAAAAACGACAGTGGCTACGAGCGCTGCAACGATTGTGCAGGAATCTGCAGTTTTCTTCATCCATTCTTCGCCTTTTGCAATCAAACTCTTGTGGTTCTTCATGAATACATCGTCCGGACTATCACCATCCGCATTCCTGGCTTCGGCTAGGACAGGTCCGACAAACTTCTTCACACGCTGGGAATTTTTACCCATAAATTCAATCAAAAAGTCATATTAGGAAATTGTTGGAGACTTTTAATGAGGGAGAGACAAGATATGAAAGACTACAATAATTCATTCGAGTGCAAACATACTTGAAGATAATTCATTCTAACTGAAAAGCTAAAATTTCTGTTCATGATTCCATGTACTGTCACTAACAGAAAACATGGCAAGTCCATGGACATTTTGCATGTTGACACAAAGCATAAAAATAAATTGTCGGAGGTTTAATGCTTTCTAGGTGTATCTGAAAAAAAAATTATAAAAAAAAATCTACTACTTATTAACAACTAAGCTTGGACAAGCGAATGGACAACAAACTCCTAAAAAGTTAGCAGCTGCTTAGACACATCATCCAACAAATATCAAATGACGACTTATGGAGTCATTTTCTGGTAATTAATTAGCGTATAATTTATTTCCAGACATGCAACTCAGTGCAATCTTCAGTTCAAGTTAAGTCGTCGTTGCATACATAATTCAATCGTAAGTCTGCCTTAGGAAACAATTTCATTTTTTGGCCATCCCAACAGAACAGTAAAATTTACCTCGAACCATAGTAACTCGCGCTGCAATTTAAGGGCTTCTCCAGGTACAGCATCGAGGTAGTCTGAAGGCGACAACTCTCCAGCCATATGCAACAAAGTGTTTACCTTGTGGTCTGTGATCTGTGCTATCAGGTACTTGAAAGAACCTATTTCGCTTAACAAGTCAAAGACCTCTGCACGACGAAACAAAACTGCAACATGGAATATGGTTTGCCCGTCATTTTTTGTCTGGAATACTACATCGGGAAGCTTTTCAATAAGTATCTGAAGAAACTCGACGTTCCCTTGCCTTGCTGCAACAAATATTGGCGTCCAAGCCACCAAACTCCCGATGGCTATTGCATCGTTATCTGAGGCCACTTGATCGCATATGTACTCGGCCAGTTCATAACCACTTCGATGTAGATTATTTTTCTGGGATTTGCCAGTGGTAACTAAATTCCAATCTGTTGGATACAAATACAATAAATTAAGGAGTTGCTTTGGATCATCAGAGTCCTACTAACTACGATTGCAACTGGAACAAATTTAGTTTGATGGGAAAAGGTGGCAGGTGCAGGTCGCAGAACAATATAACTAACATCGATTAATGATAGATGATGGAGCTTGACGGAAAGTATTAGCTAAGTTAGGCTTTTCTGCCAATGCCATTAAAGTTTCCACTTTATATGCCGCGGCAAACCACTCCCCATTTGCCAAGTCCCAAGCCGTATCTGCAAATGCAGATTCAGACAATTAGTCTAAATCGGGTGAATGTTGAAACTAAACAGAACTTGACTGGAATTGGAGGCACTTCATTAGGATTGGACAAGAGGGTCGGGATGACGGATGATTAGATCCCACAACGGATTAAAGAAATATAATCTCACCATACATGTCAGCATTAATTAGAGCAACAAGCAGGTTGGCACGGTCGTCATTTTCAATGAGATCCTTGCAGACTCCGTACATGTAGGTCACTATGTCCTTCCGTCCTAACGAAGTCAAAGCAAGGATTTGCCGCCAGACTTCTTTGATCTTTAAAATCGGCAAGCCCTTGCTCTTTTGTACTATGGCTTCCACAAGAGCCATATCTCCAGATACCATGGCGAAGAGAAGTGCAGTATTGCCATCTGAATCTTGTTGCCATAGCTCATCATCGTTTCTCATTTCGTTGATCAACTCTCTCGCAAATTGGGTTTGGCCTGCCAATGCTGCAATGTGAAGAGCAGTCTGTCCTCTTGAACTGATCGGAGCTTTGTACGGTAGCTCATGAGTTTCGTATATCCTTTTTGCAGTCTCCCAGTCGCCTTTGTTTGCCGCTTTATAAATCACATACCTCTCTTTGGCAAATGAAGCCAACCATTCCGCTTCCCATTCTGAATAATAACGGAATCAATCATTTGTCAGCTAATTTAGTGACGCAAATGTAAAAGAAATTACGAATTAAATAAAAAAAACATATTGAAAACTTAATTTTCAATCATCGAAAATTTAAGTGACAATTGGATCTCAAATCTAAATTTATTTTTACCATACAATCCTAGAATACGTGTTATTGAATGTTTCGATGCAATCTTAGGATTATGTTTTCCAGAACCGCAAATGGGTCCTTAAAATTTAATAAAACAGTCAATTGGGATACCAGAAAAATGAACTCGATCAAGCATCATCGTGGTGAAGGCAGATATATTTGACTCTCCATGCCATTTCCTTCATGTTAAGATATATTTTTTCTACAATATGTCATCTCATTCACCGCATCATTTAGTAGCCAAATTTACTAATAGATGAGGAAGTAAAACTAAATAATTTGTTCTATATTATAGATATAGAAATCGGTAGATGTTTCTTGGTGTAGAACTAACTAATTTTCATGACCAATATTGTTAGTATCAGATCATATAATCAAGATAATCTTTGTAGTTCGTTAAGTATATATGCATTGTTATAACCAAAAAAAAAGAAAGTATATATGCATTGTTTCTGCCACCATATCCAAAATTATGTCATCTCGTTCGTTCTGAATGTTCTGAACACTATTTCCACCCTGGCAATAACGATAATCTAGCACCCTAGTTTATACAGATATATTTTTCTGAACAGGTCGCAAAAGAGCTTAAGTTTACCTAGAAATTCAGATCCACGTTGCTCATAAGTCTGAGGCTGAGTCTGTCTTACATTTCCATCAAAGTCGATGATGGTTTCACCATGCGGCTCTGTAACGTTCCTCCCTGCATCTGATCTCCCATCCCCTGATTGAGACATAACTCTACAAAGACGCCTTCAAATATTCTGCGTTGAGATTTAGAAGATGCTAGCGGATGATGCAAGTCATCATCCATCTGGCTACGACAAGCAAGTATATTCCAATTAAAGAATATAAGTGAACCAAGAGACAAGTAAAATGGACAGTATAAAGTAAACTCTACTTGGAGATGGCGAAATGTATTGCTTGAGTGCGAGCCTGAATTGAATTACAAACTAAATAAGCGCGAGGTAGTGATGGTATTTCTTTATTCTTTTCGCAGTCAAAATTGTTGGCAAAATGTGATTGTGGGCCCTGTTATTGAGGAAAAATGAGTTTGGACCCATTAAAAGGTCCCAAAGCACAAGGTACTCATTACAAGGTCTCAAGTGTAGTCTTGTCATGTTTCCTTGGGGTTGAGTTGGCATAATTTTTTTTTGAGATCCTATTTTAAATCATATTCTATTATATTAGAATGCTTATGCCAGGAGTCGAACCCTGAACTTTACCCCATCCCACCCCAATGCCACCGGACCAAATAGTCACTCGGCATACCTTCAATCTCTTTATAGAAGGAAGAAAAAAATTGGTGATTCATGAGCAAATTGGATTCCTATCCACACAATTTTTATATCAATCCTAAGAGGTATTTAGATCTTGGGAAGAAATAAAATTCGTGATAATTATTTACATATTCGATAATACTTCGTTGCCCAATCTTCAAATTAACTCGTTACAATAAGTCATTATTCTTAGTTAAATACATTTGGCCAAAAGTAGGATCACGATGGGTGACCTCTTAGGAAGTTTTCCAAGGTCCATGCGAGTAAGGACAATGCATACTGAAAAGACTTGTGTTGGTATAGAGAGTCAATCGGTCAAATTACGGGCATTATATTTAATGTGATATACTGTATATATACTATAGGAAACACTTAAGTGATTTGATTGTTACTATTCATACCAACAAAGTCCACCTTCTTTTCGAGCACACATCCTGAAAGAACTTGAAGGTTAAACGTGTTTGGTCGAAAGTAGGATCATGATGGGGTGACCTTCTAGGAATTATCCTAGGGTGCATGCGGGTGAGGACAAAGCACACTGAAAAGACTCATGTTGGTACAGTAGAGCTAGTCGGTGAAATCAAGAGACATTACATTTGGTATTAAAGCGACTTTGGCTTGTACGATATGATTCGGGAATCGAATGCACCTACAAGCGAGATATTCTGGGACTATGTGTATCTGACGCGATGAGGACGTCGAATATTTAAGGAGAAATGAATGTGATATCTTGTATATGTACTGTGTGAAATGCTTAAGTGATTTAATTATTATTATCTATAGCAAGAAGGCGCACCTTATTTTTCGGGCACACATCCTGAAAGAACTTAAAGGTTAAAACGCATTTGACTAAAAGTATGATCAGGGTGGGTGATCTCCTGGAAAGTTTACCTGGGTACGTGCGAGTGAGGATAAAATATGCTGAAAAGACTCATATTGGTATAAGGAAACTAGTCACTCAAATGACGAGGCATTTCAAAAATACTTCAAGAGAATGAACTTGCAACAGAATATTTTAAACTGCCTTTTGAAAGTGGAATTTTTACGTGAATTCCATCATCCAAGCAAAACTCCACATAAAAAGACACATTAGATGAACTTCCACATTTTAAGCAAGAATACAAGAGCAAACTGAATTTCACAAATAAAATAAAAAACATTAGTCGTGAATATTCTTCGGGGCTTGCGAGAACATGAGCCAAGAGGCGAAAATGGAGTCTTGCGAACACCCTTATAGGAAAAACCGCAGCCAATGCCAATGAGAGCAACATTCAGAAGAGAACATAAGAAATCCTTCAACGAGTACATGCAAGGATGAATGGTCGCCTTTTTTTTTCTCTCAATGTTTTTGGTGGTAACCTTGAATCCAAATAACCTTCCATAATTAGCATAATTATTTGTGCCAAGATTGTGTCCCGTCAGCACATTGTCAAATTATTATTTAGAAACACAGTAAACTTATACTAAAATTTTGACCTATTTAATGTACTACTCTCAAAACAGTATTAGATTTAATATAAAAATGCTTTGATTGACTTTTCATTATTATTCAAACCGAATTCCATAATTCTTCAACGACTTCAATTAAAAAAAATATAAACTAAATGTTCTTTCCAAAAATAAATAAATGTTTTGACCATTTTGTGCGAAGTGGAAATATTGAGTGTGCGTGTGTGTGTATATATATACACGTTTACCATTTGAAAAATCTATAATTTGGTTTTATAGAACAATAGATTTAAAAAAGAAAAAAATGAAGTTGGGAAATTCATCAGTGAGAGGGAGTGTCGTCTTAATAGTTCTTGTACTGTCCTCCATGTTATCCACACCCGCCTTGGGAAAGATTAACTTTTGTATGTTATTTTGCAGGATTGCCTGTGAAGTAATTACTGAAAATCCCCCCTTATGTGAGCTAGGATGTTTACATATCTGCCATAAGAAACGTCCTCCTCCTCCTCCTACATTTCAGCCTTCTCCTCCTATATTTGAGCTCTGTCAAATTGGTTGCTTTTCCAAGTGTGATCCCAAAGTAATGCAAGGTATTTTTTACGGTTGAGCTCTATAACATTAAATATTTTTTACGAGAGTGTTGTCGACTTTCACGTATTCTATGAGCTCATATTTGGATCAGGTTACTTAGTGAATATTTTGGTTACTTGGAAACCAAAAATTAGTAAATGCTAAACCTATTAATAAAAAACTAATTTAAAATATTGAGTGAAAGTAAGATTCTTGCATCTTTTCCTAATTAGTACAATGCGAAATTATAACTGATGTTTTATAAGAGAGATCTAGGGTGCATTTATTTCAAGTTTGATGTATAGTTTCTTATTGAACATTTGGCTTTTGATACCATGTCTTAATTTCTAATTTCTTAACACACAGATCCAGATGAGAGTGACAGATGCTTGGAACTATGCGCAAATTCTGATTGTTAACTCTTGAAAAATTGTAGTGTCATCTCATAGTATGAAGACGACATACTAGTTTATGTAACAACTTCTCAATTAATAATTAATAAAAGGCCATAAAGCCACCTAATCCTTGAAAACCAGTGGTTATCATTTCAACACGCTCATATGTCGCGAATTTAGAGCATTTCATTTCGCCACAACGTTAACAGTATAATAGTTTCCAACACGAAATAAGAGTTCACGATAAAAAGAAAATATTTTGCAGCTTGCGTAAAAATTTAGCATCCATCTTCTGATGTAAATCTTCCTCTGTCGAAAATCCTCTCCCTTGCTTTAGTTTCGTGCAAGAGAACTTTCATTTCATGTCACCTGACTACGGTGTTATCTTTGGAAATAACTAACATACATGTCTATTTATCAAAAGAAATTATTCGCGGGTCATTTAAGCTATGATACAATTGACCACTAGTATTGTTCAGTTCTTTTTTATATATAAATAATATTTTACTGCTCCTAAAAACTACATAAGATACTTACACCTAAGATACTATAATTTCGTTTAAATCATATAAAGAACTTTGCAGATCTTTTGAGGTCTGACATACTACGGGTGGGAAATAGTAAAATCAAAGGACATTATAAAACTGGACAGTTCTAGCGAATTTTATATGAATGAAGTTAGATTTTCGTATAATGAAAAAAAAATCAGCACTTGTGCATTTTAAAAATATGAAATCAAAATTTTTAGTTAAGATAAAGTTCTGGGATCAGCCCCTAATCAATTTTAACATAAATACACAGTTAGTCTACCAATTTGTACTTAAAACGTATAAAATATATTCTGAATAATATAAAACTATTTAAAAACTAATACAGCTTTGTGTGTGGTTCAAAAATTAAATTAGAGAATAATCAACTATTGTACAATTAAAAAAATAAACCTTAAAATATTGAACCTTAGTCATCAGAGATTTTTAAAATTTTCTAACTTAAACTATAATAGGAGAAAATAAAGTTGGTCTGTTATACTTTTACTGCCAAAGAAGGGGCCGAGCACTAAATCCAAATAATATCATAAATGTCTTGATAAAAATTTTACAATTTTTTTTCGAAAGGTACATTTTCTGTCGGTAAGATAATTGTCATAGTTTTCAGATACTTAATCCAACCAGCAATCTAACCAATCATATCGAATTTCGAAAGAGATAGTGGATCGAGAAATTAGGTACGATCAAAAATTTTAAGAACCAGCCATTTTTCGGTCAAATTAGACAGTTGGATCAAAATTTTGTTCCAGAATAATCTGTTTCATAGGCTTTGGAAAAAAACATTTTTTCTAATTTCAGATGTAATTTTTCTCACTTAAAAAAACTCTAGAACTAAATTTCCTCGGTCTTCACCTCTACCTTCTGTATTCTTTGTCTCTCTCTCTCTCTCTCTTTCTCTCTCAACATTATAGGAGCAAAAGTTGGAGATTTTGGTGGAATTTGACGTGGGGGTAGAGAGATGGAATCATGGAAAGAGTGGATGGAAATTGAGGTATGGATGAGGAGGTGAATGGAGAAAAGGTAGGAGGTGTTTTGATTTTAAACAAAGGAACATGAAATGGAAGAGGAAAAGTGTGGGTCCTCCCGTGGAAAGAAAGAGAGAAATGGAGGAGGAGAATAATTGTGGGTCATCTTGTTGTAATGTTTGGTTTAGGTGTGTGATTTTAAGAGCTTTTAAATTGTATTTATTTTTTGATTTTTTTATTAATGTACTTAATCGATTTAATAATGTTAACCAGGATGTAATACCAATTTCTAGGTTAACCTCTTTAACACTTTGAAAACTATGCTAATTGTGTTTTTTAACCTAATTATTAGTGGCTAGATGGTTCCCCGATAACCCATTGCCCCATTGTCGAACTCTTATTAGAAACTTAGTAAAAAATTATACCAGAAATGGGGTGTGTTTTAATGATTTACTGTCAAAGTTCGTTACATCCAAATTTAATGTAGCAATGTCTTGATTGACATTCCATAATTGGTTTAAACGAATTTCGATAATAAACCGAAACTTAATGTCAACAAGTTGGTTCCCACTGATATATATTTCATGTTTTATTTCATTATATTATACCAATTTTTTTGTTTAGATTTGGTAAGTGCATACTGCTATGTTAACTAATTAAGTTTCGAATCAAATAAGATTTTTTTAAAATGACAAAACTCTCTCAACAAATACAAAATTATTGTATCTTACCTAAAAATAATTTGAATGAACTTTGGGATTCAACATTATTAAAATTGATAGAATTATTTGAAAATCTTATCTTATTGAAATATTAGTTAGTTTTCTTAGTGAATGTTCATAAAACTTACTATGTTGGGATCTCATAAAGTTGCTCATAAAAGATATAACAAATAAATGGTCTTTCCCAAAAAAGATCCCAAATAAATGTTGTGACCTTTTTGTGTGAAGCCGAAAACAGTCTATATATATTCACACATTTTCATAAATCTGTACTCTTGATAGCTGCTGTGAACAATTGAAAGAAAAAATGAAGATGAGAAATTCATCAGTGGGAGTGGGAGGGAATGTGTTCTTGATAGTTGTTGTATTGTCCTCCATGCTATCCACACGGATGGCCTTTGGTGCTACCCAGTGGGACGGACCTTTGTATGTTATTTTGCATGGAGGACTGTGGAGCTACATATTATACCCTTCTTGTGTACGGCCAGATGTTACAAGATTTGTACGAAGAAACCTCCTCAACTTAGAATATGTGAAATTGGTTGCTTTTCCAACTGTGATGCCAAACTAATCCAAGGTAACACCTCTCTCTCTCTCTCTCTCTCTCTCTCTCTCTCTCTCTCTCTCTCTCTCTCTCTCTCTCTAATTTTGTCGTAAGGATTGGAAATTGAAGCTCTCGCTAATTCTGTTCACGGATCTAGAGCTTCCGATAATGGTTCAAAAATGTGGAATCTGAATCAAAACCTTCATACATGGTTTCAAAATGGTTCACAAACTTATTGGTGACGGTTGAACTTGCGGTTTAATTGTCTTGAAATTAATTTAAAAAATTCACAATATAACTTCAAAAGAACAAATATTAACATTGTTTTACGGTTTCGGAATCGTCGATTTCAGATTCCTAGACGGTGTAAAAAAAATTGTCTATGATTCAGGTTCCGATTATTGAATTGTTGGTTAGGTGGTTTGAATAGAACCGATTATGGTGAAATTATTTCAGTTTGTTATCTAGTTTATAATTAACAATTAGCTTTTAACCACATGTTTTTTTTAATTCATGTTTTAATACACAGATGAAGAGGAGATGGACGGATGCTTGGACCACTGTGCAAATTCTAATTGCAACTCCGAGAAACTGTAAAATCATCTCGAAGATGACATACTAGTTTACGTAGCAACAAACTTCTCAATGAATAATTTATGAAAGGCCTTTCAGCGACCTAGTCAATGAAAAAAGGGAGAATTCTTTGCTGAATGAATAGTGTAGCAAATTTTGCCACAACTTTTTGGTATAAAGTTTATCTGATATAACAGGAACCATAAGTCGACTGTGCGATGTGCCTACAAGAGATTCACACAAATATTTAGTCTGCTGTAGCTTGTATTAAGATTTAACAAAGAAATCCTCAAAACATCCTTTCTCAAAAATTTTCTCCCTTGCTTTAGTTGCCAGTAATAGGATTTTCGTTTTTGGTCCCCTGACAATAGAAAAACAAAGAAATCAATAATTAGTGCACATCAACACCTGTTTTTTAAACTAGTACTACTTGTTATGATGGACTGCAACACATTTTGCAAGGGGGACTCAACTTGGATACAAATCCAAAGTCTCTCCCTCCTTATTTGAACAGAAATCCAAATCCAGCAGCCATCGGGAATCCGCAAGAGTAATAAGCCACCAGTATCCACACCCTCTAGCTATGCCTGTTCCAGATCAAGTAATATGAAATAAAAAATATAATAAAAATATTGATGTTACAATTTGAGTACTTTGAGGAAGTTAAGATTTAGTATGAATTTTGGTTTTGATTATGATTACAAATGTTAGCAAGAAAAAGAACTCCGATACTATAAAGTGTCGAGCACCCTAAAAAATAAATTGATATCCATAGTTTATTAAATAATAGCAAGTAAGTGAAAATATCTAGTTAGATTTAATGAAAAATTAATATTCAATTAAGCGAACTATTAAAATTAAGAAAGCAAAAGGGGTTTTTAGTGAGATTCATGATCGAATGAAATCAACGATAATAAAAAAAAGTACGACTAAATATCAATGAATGAAAATAATAGATCCGAGATCAAAGTACCACGAAAACTTGGTTAATCAATGAATCAATAAAAGATAATCTAACACATGTAACAAGTAGGGATATTTCTATCACCTAACCAATTATTTATCACCTAATAAACAGATTATCAACCGATTTCTATTCTACAAACTATTCTTGTTTTCTTCATAGTTAAATTCTTAATTGCAACCGCAAGTCAGAAATCAATCGCAAATTAATTCTTAAATAGATTCACAACTACAAATTATTGAAGAATAATATAAAGCAAAATAAGAAAATATTACTAAAATAGATTCATAAACCAAGTTCTCGCAACCAAAATCTGGGTCTCCTCTTTCGAACCAATTTAAAGAATTAGTTACTCATAGTCGTGACAAAGTCAAAATTAAAATAAGATTTGTTTTCTGAAATAAAAAATTAAGTAAAATCTAGGTCTAGAGAGTTTTTATAAACTTTCTTAACTCAGAAAACCTCTAAGGGTCATCCTCCATGAAATTTCTCACATTATCTATAAATTTTCATAATAATATTTTACCAAACATAACTTCCACTTTCAAATTCCAATTCAAGCATTCTTTACATGCTTGGAAATAAGAAATACGATTTTTCAATTTTATGTGTAATAAAATTTTCCAAATTCTGGTGTGAAACTTACCAAATTTTCCTTTTTTAAGTCAGTTTCCGTGCGAAACTCTTTCTTTTAGTATAATTCTTTTTCTGAATTCGAATCTTTTTCCATAAACTAGCACAAATAGTTCATTATTCACCTAGAAGTCAGACATTTATAAAATGGTACAAAAATAAAACTTTAAGCAAAAGATAATCTGCTATAACTCGTGTTAACATTTAGCATCCATCTGCTGCTACAAATCTACCCTTGTCAAAAATCCTCTCTCTTGCTTTAGTTGCCTGCAAGAAGATTTTCATTTCATTTTACCCGACTATGGAATTAAAAGGAAATCAATAATTAAGCTGTGTGCATATATATACCTGTTTTTTCAAACTAGTGCAACTTGTTATAATAGACAGCAACACATTTTGTAAGAGGGACCCAACTTGTATCCCAATCCAAAGGCCTCTCCCTCCTAATTGGAACCAAAATCCCAATGCAGCAGCCACCGGCACCCCACAAGCATAATAGGCCACGAGATTCACATAGGCTCCATAGTCCTGCCACCCACATCCTCTAGCTATGCCTGTTACAGATAATGTAGTAACGGTCGACTTATTCAAAATCGAGACGAAAAAGATCTTATCTCGAGAGATATTTTTGTCAGAATGTCCTAAATGAATAATCAAAGTAATAAGGTAGCGAGGAAATTTTACCTGAAAGAGTACCCTGCAAGCTGTCGAGGATGACACTTATACACACAAGAGGAGCCATTTCTCTAACATAATCTACGACTTCATCGTCGTAGCTGAACACGTAACCAAAGACACGCCTCGCTGCGAAGAGGATAGAGCTTGCTATCACGGCTTGAATGATTGTAACAGAGACAACAGCCCGTATAGCCACCCGAGCCGCTCGCGGATTTCCAGCTCCTAATTCGTTTGACACTCTGATGCTGCAAATGGAGTTGGAACCGGTTATCGGACGCAGCGAAGGACTATCGTCAGATTGGCTGACGCCAACCTGACAATGGAGAAAGAAGAAGGCAGGGGAAAGGGTGGTGAACGAACCTCGCCACACCTCCTAGCCCTTCTGGTATCGTATAGAGTGTCGAGATAGATGAGAGACTAATCAAGGAAATCAGACAGGGAGGGATTAGTATAAGACATCAGGTTATTGAGCAAGACAAGATCAAGCTTGTGATCTTATATCTTACCAAACAGACAGGACAGAAGTCTCGAGCTTCGGGTTCGGTAAGAGTCCGGAGAGCATCAAAAGCAACTCAAACGACCACCATTCTAAGCTACAAGTGTTAACACATTGGCAATTCAGTCTTTATCAATCGTTACATTAAAACAATGGACGAGAAGCATACCAGATCATTACAGCTGAAGGCAATCCGAAGCGGAAGAACTGCCCGACCCCTTTGAACAGCTCAGCGGAAAACGCGAACCGGGTATTGGCACAGGTAGGCGAGAACATCATGTACAATCCTAGCAAGCACACGTTCAACCAGTACGACGCACCAATGGCACATGCTGCTCCAAGTGATCCGAACCCGAACCCGAACACGAGAGTCCAGCAGATCAGAATGTGGAAAGCGAGCGTGAAAAGCGAGGTTACGATCAGAGGGAATATCAAGCTTTGCATTTGGTAGTAACGGACCAGTGCTTGGAGAGTTGCGTAGGCGAAAACCGCGGGGACGAGATAGGTCGTGAACTTTCCGGCTTCTTGTGAGATCAGGGGGTCCTGCCCTAGAAGAATCAGCAATCTTCCGACGTTGGTCCAGAGGAGAGACAATGGAATGCAGATTAGGACGAGGCAGAATATTCCTGTCTGAATATGGATTGCGAATTGCCGGTACTGCTTAGCTCCATATGCTTGCCCACATAGAGTCTCAAGTGCACTTGACATTCCAAACTGTTCAAGAGACGAATCGATCAAACTGTAGAATTTTCGTATCTAAATTAAATCAAGTAGAATAGTTCGATTATTGAGTTAAATCAAGTAGAATAGTTCGATTATGAATTAGCTCAAACAGCGGAATGCAGTCAACTAAAATTGGTTGTTATAAATATTGTTAAAGAAAATTTCGTCATTTTCCTTTGATGTTTCTAGTTCAGAATTTCGAAATCTAACTGTATATGTGAGAG
Organism: Hypericum perforatum; assembly: GCA_012979155.1. NCBI lineage: Eukaryota > Viridiplantae > Streptophyta > Magnoliopsida > Malpighiales > Hypericaceae > Hypericum > Hypericum perforatum. Next base: position 29,771 of record SOPF01021473.1, read on the forward strand.
GTTCATTTTTTAAAAAATTTGGAGGAAAATATATACATTACTAACAATAGTTAGAACTAAATTGGGTGTTTCAGGGACAATTTATCCTTAAAAAAATTGCTCTTGCAATCTAATAAAATCAACAGAGAATACAATTGACCACTAGTACTGTTCAATTCATTCCAAGTATGGAAAGTTACCAAAGATAGAAAGAAAATATGTTAATGTAAACAAGGTAAAATAATAATTTGCACCCAAAAATAGGTTAAATAACATTTCAACCAAAAAAGGTAAAATGAAATTATAATAATAAAATCCGGGGGGGGCGGGGGTAGGGATGGCAGAAATGCACATACCCTGTGGGTCGGACCCTACCATTACCCCGTGGGTCGAGGGTCTGTTGACTTTGACTGGGTATAGGGTAGGGTATGGGTATGGGTTTATATTTAAAGGTAAGGTCGAGGGTAGGGTATGAATCTATGAATTTTTACCCTACCCTTACCTTTTTACCCTAATTTAGACCTTACCCATAACTAGATCCTAACTAAATAATAATTAAACTCTAATTAGACTTATTATTATTATTTTTTATTTATAAAATATAATATATTACTTAAATATTTTGAAATATAATCTACGAAATTGACTTTTTTTAATTATTTTTAGTGATCTATAAGATATTTCTTAATAAATTTTAATATATTTATTATGATTTAGTTAAATTTTATACTAAAAAATATATTGTATAATTCGAGGGTCGGACCCTGTAAGACCCTATAGACCCTACGGACCCTAAGGGTAAGGATATGAATCTAGTAATAAAAAATCTTAAGGGTCTAGGATAGGGTATGGGTCCGACTTTTTAAACTAGGATATGGGTAGGATCATACCAATACCCTACCCGACCCTACCCATCGCCATCCCTGGGGGGGGTGGGCTAAGCCCCAAGTATACAATTAGTTGAATTCATTATTTTTTGGTCTGGTTCATATTAATACGCGTTTGGATCCGGTGCTGAGGGAGATTTCCCTCAGTATATACTGAGGGAAATATAGGCCATTGGATCAGAATAGTTTTCTAAATATTCTGATCCAATGGCCTACATTAATAAGGGTATTTTAGACTTTTTGACAAAATTACTGTTCATCCACTAATAAAATTACTGTTCATCCACTAATAAAATCACTGTACACTTTCAAATAAAATTACTGTTCATTTCGTTTGGATCCGAAACAAACCACCAATACAGCCAAGATAACCAGCAATGCAGCCAACGAAACCATTAATACAACCAAGCAAACCAGTAATGCAACCAATAAAACCAGTAATACAATTAACGAAACCAGTAATACAACTAAGCAAACCACTAATGCAACCAAGCAAACCAGCAATGCAACCAAGCAAACCAGCAATGCAACCAAATAAACCAGTAATACAACTAAATAAACCAGTAATATAACAAAATAAACC
>SOPF01021535.1:0-10559 GCA_012979155.1 Hypericum perforatum
ATTTTAATTATTTGTATTTCGTATTGTAACGAGGATCGACACAACGTGGAGGGCTTCGCTTAAACAAATTGGCCAGATCACCCTACTAACTGATTTTTGGCATTTTTTTCCAAATACCTCCTTTACAATTAGCCTAACCAAAGAAGTTAAATCCGCTATTTAAAATGAAAGAATATTGTGTTTCAATAATCCAACTCGGCCATATTACTAGGTGCTAATTCTAAAAAAATATTAAAAGGTGACATCATCTCTTACTCCATAGAAATAGGAAGTGACTGCCAATTAAAAAAGAATATATTACGAGATTAAAGGATTGAATAGATAAATAACTATTTTCTATGTAATAACAGTATGCTATTTTATCTCCAAGAAAAATTATCATTAATGATAACCAAAAACAGAAATTCTTATTACGCCACTTTCATATTACATAAAAATAGAATATTCTTAAGTAAATAAGATAAGTATTTATTTTAAATATAACATCATGGTATGTTTATTCGTGAAAAAACAATCGAAATTTCTTATCACTCAATTCTCAAAAATGACACGAGTTTCAAGGTTCTGTCGGGTGCCTCGAAAACAACAGTCTTATAGACAAAGGTCTTGATGTCCCCTATATCATTAACAGTAAACAAAAATAAGTCTAGACGCCAATTTGTCCCAATGACAGTGACTTGCTTTTGTCCACCAACCACATCATTGAACGTGAGATCTAATCCATGTTGTTTGTTAAAGACGCCAACCGCAAACTCTCCAACTTTCCGAACGTGCTTGTTTTCCAAGTTCCTTATATTCCTGTATGGTGGTTCGTCTGCATCTCCTATGGGCTGTCGTCCGTCCTCAGCCGACAACACCGAGTTGGCCACTGCAAAAACCATCAAGGCCATTGTTATAACAACGTTGATGCTCTTCATTATGGTTGAGTTTGATTTCTCCATTTTATAGTCCTTAAAACTTTATGGAACGATTTTGTTTGGTCATGGATGTGTTTTTCTTTCTGGGACATGAATGAGTATTTATAATATATATTGTTGGGCTGCCAAAATGTTACATATGAAAACTCCTATTCTGTTAATCGATAGTTTCAACTAGTAACCTAATCACGGTTACTATTACATACCGTTTCCAATATTGTTAGATCTTATGAAATTTACTTTGGTTTCAAATCTCTTCTTAGAAGTATATTACATTTGACACCTCACATAAGCAAATTGTTTACAACTATTGATTATTAGCTAAATTGTGACAATTGCATGTAATTTGGAGGTTGACTACTCCCAACTCATCTTCCAATAATCGCACATCATCATCTATAGTTAAAAATTAATTTACATCACATTCCTAGAGGAGTAGCACGAGAATGACAAAATATAGTCTCGACTTATATGCCAATGACAATTTCGGCATCGAAATTTGCGAGACTATAGTGTTTGAGTCCATGAATGGCGTCAAGAAACTCAATGATTTTCGTGTTATAAGTTAGAGTTTTAGCTAGAAATTTTATGTCCTTGGATGAATTAGTACATTGTGATGTGAACTATGAACTTTTTCGTCGATAGATGGAGTATCCAGATAAATAAACAGATTAATTATTGTTATATTCTTTGGAATGCTTTGCTTCTTTGAAGTGGTGTAATTATAGCATGTCGGACTACATATTCAACGAAGAGCCTTAAATATCTTTTATTTTCGTGAAAAAGCGTGTAACTAATTACTCACCAGCTTGCACCTTCTTTCAATTGCTAGAAATTAAACGATAAGTGATATCCGTGCTACAGAAAATGGGTACCAACTTTCAGGGTTTAAGTTAAACTTATATTTTTTTAACAATTTTCTATAATGTGTCAACTTTCGGGTGATGGTGGTCGGTTGTCGGTTGTCGGTTAACGGTGTTATTTTTTACGAGAAAAGCTTTTTTCTGGAGGATGATACCTGCGGATAGTTATACAGTTGCTGGGAATTCGAGAGGAGTTACGAAGGCAGCTCATCTACCTTTCTTGATTGGATTAAATGCTCCCTTTTCAGCAAGGTCTAGGGTTTATTCGTTCCAACCGTGAGTGCTTTTGGGCTGGGGTACTAAGTGATAATCCCGATCTTCAAGACGACAAGGCTCACCTCGAAAATTATTTTGGACTTCCTGGGATCACGCCTCTATCATGTTTTTTGGGCCTTGCTGCGAGTTTTTGTCTTTACGGGCTTTCCGTCTATTTTACTTGTCATGCCTATTCCTTATTCAATTAAAATTTTGGTCAAATTCCTAAGCTTTTCCGTTTTGTTCTCGACGGTATATTTTTTTCCAAGAGTGACTTTTTTCTCAATGAATTATCAAGTTTTATCGAGGCCACTATTAGAATTATTAATTTCATGTTGAAAGACTGTATGAAAAATTTATATACCAAATTTTGTAGATATTTAAACTTATTCGCTATTTTATCTTTTCAGGCTAAATTAAATATCTACCAATTCTTTAATGTTTTAAAGTTTTAGGTTGAATATAAAATTATAACATGAAATTGGAATAGGTTAATTTTGTATTTATTATTGTGTTCACATGATCCCTATCTATCGCATGTGTTGAAGTCAAAATTTGTGATTCCCACATTAATTGTGGATATAATAATTTGTTTATAATTCTGAAAAATTCATCATATTATTATCCTAAATTTTGAATTCAATACGATGATTCCTAAAAAATAATTCCAAGATCAACGTTGTCTTTCTCCTTTCCGGACGAAGTCAATCATCCAGAAATCTAAAGCAAGACCCACGGATGTACTAATTAATTCGAATCTTTATCTCTTTTACTTTAGTATATTTAGTTCTTTGAGAGTGAAGCCTATGAATTATGCGTTAAGTAAATTTTTAAGTTAATAATTAAATCCGTCAATAACTAAACTCTAGATAAACATTTTTTTCTTTTTTATTATACTATGTTAGAGTCTGAACTTCAACTTCCTACATAGCACGTATGTTTAAGGCTACATATCCTTTGGATGTTGAAATTGGATATTGAAATATCTGCCCCGAATCTGGAAGTTCCTTGGACAATTGCCATCTTTGACTCCGAAACAATAGTTTTTTCGAGGCATCCGCTGGCGAAAGGAAGCTCATTTAATTTGATAGTTATGTAGTTTTTTAATACTATTGAAAAAACAATTAACCATCTTCTTCTCCGGCGAACAAAGACAAACGAGTTCACAGTCCACGACTGTCTCCTCCTCTCCGCACGTCGTCGACCGTCCTTCCCCTCATCCCCTTCTGCAAAGCCCAGTCCACCGCCCTCCAACTCCTCCCACCTAGGGACCCGAAGGGTAGAGTGACCAAACTCAAGGACTTGAAGATAACTTGCCTAAATCAATTAAAGTGATGATGAACCTTTTTTTTTTGGAAAGTTAAAAGATTTTTTCTATCACAGATCGCAGCGAGTAAGATTGCAACACAACGCTATCAATATTCCTTCCCCTTACGCACTTAATTATTTAGGTCAAGAAATAAGCTCTAGATTTTTCGTATATTCGTTCATATTATGTAGGGACACATGTTAGGATTTTACCATGAATTTCTTAGATAGTTACAACAACATATTTTCTCTTTAGAATACAAAACCTTGGTCAAACATGGACAAAAACGCTACGCAGAGCATCTTTGTGTTGAATGCAAAAAGGCTCCACAAGCTAATAATCCTTATTAATTTATTAAGATTATTTTTAGAAGTCGCAAATTTTAAGTTTTTTGGAGGATGTTTTGACTAATTATTATTAGACATTATCCCCCAAGCTAAGCAAAATTCTTCAGAAAATTTCTTGATTATCTTTTCCAAGCAAATTTTATGGGATTGATTTGGTCCTCTAGTAAGTTTTTCATGACTTTTTAGACAAAATAACTATTTTATCATAATTGTTCAAATTTTTTTATCATAACTAGGTGAAGTGGTGAACCATTTAATGATAATTGATCAAACCAATGAATATTCAAACTATTATATCAAAACATGGACAATTATATCGAATTAAAGAAACTATTCTATCAAATACAAATTATTATTTCAAAATATATATCTTTATATTTGAGTGGATAAACTATTCTTTTGAAATATAAATTAGTACATCAAAATATAGGTCAATGTATCTAATTGAGCAAACCATTATTATGTACAGGACGGTCAAATATATGTCCACCACAAAATTCTATCCGGGGGTTTCCATGTGATTCAGTTATCTTAATATGGTATTATATCTCCTACCATCGGTCAATATACAGCTTTAAATTTACTTCCACAACTATCCAAATTATTAATATTAAATCTGGTTCAACCATAATTTCATGTGCTGTATATAGTCTAGTTATATTTTAGTTTGACCCAACATATTTCTATGATCTAATTACCATAAACAGTGCTTTTGGATAAAATCTCCAGTACTATATAAACCCATCCACGCCCAAGGGAAAACACATAGCCAGAAAGAGCGAACAAAATAAAAGCGATAGCAGTAAAATTGTAGAAGAGAAACCGAAAGCAATATGAGGATCATCAACTTTGTAATAATGATGTTTGTGGCTGTCATTGCTGTGGCCAACTCGGTGTCGTCAACCAGGGACGGAGGACAGCTCATTAAATTTGGATTAGGGCCATACCAGAATATAACTGATTTGAAGGATCCGCATGTGCTGGACATCGCGAATTTCGCGGTTACTGCGCACAATGCCGAAGCGGGAACGCACTTCCAATTGGAAAAGGTAGTCAGTGGAGATAAACAAGTCACTTTACGGACTAGTTATCGTCTACACCTAAAGATCAAGGACAATATCAATGTGTATACAGCTTTTGTATTTGAGTCACGGAGCGGCGTCAAGAAGCTCATGTATTTTGGGATTACAAATTAGTTTTTTATCCAAAATTTTCATGTACTTCGATATAATCATACTACAATGTCTGTCAGACTGATGGAATTAAAATAAAATAAAGTAGTAAGTTGATGAATCTATCTACACTGAAACTTTGTCTGCCTTACATGCAAAGAAACGAGGATCACTGGGTCCTGTTTAGCTCACACGTGAAATACTAGGACAGCGTAAGCGTACATATATTTGGAACAGCGGCAACAAATAATAGACATAGTTAATAATTAGATGGCACGAAAATTATATGGCTTGACCAAAAGTTAAGATTCGGTAGAGATTAGATATAATCTCCATAGTGGGGATTAATGTTAGAATGTAATTTATTATTTCCAAATACTTTGTGAAATTCTAGAGAATTCTAGAATTATGTGGAGATGAGTAGAATTCTCTAGAATAGTGTAGAGTTTTCTAGAGAAGTGTAGAACTCTCTAGAATCTTGTAGAAAAGTGTGGAATCTTCTAGAATCTTCTAGAGATGTGTAAAACCTTCTAGAAGCTTATGGAAGAGTACGGAAGGAGATAGAAGGGAATGGAAGAATGTAGAGATTCCTAGAATGTGTAGAGCATTCTAGAAAATCAATCTCCATCATAGGATAGAATTAATCTCCACCGTTCATTGAGGAGGTGGAGTAGTATAAATAGGGGTAGGGGGCTTCCTAACCAATCCAAGAGAAGAAAAAGACGAAGAGAAGAGAGGAATAAAAAGAGATAGAGAGAAAGGCTTCTCATAAGTAAGGAAGAGTAAAATAGTCTCAATCAGAAAGAGTGGAATGAGATACTCGTTTCTTTGTAAACTTTCTCTTGTACATTTCAATAAAGACTTTATTTGAGTGAGTCTTTGTGTCTCGGCTGGAGTGAATGTACAAGAATTTTCTTAGCTTGTGATCCTGGTAAAGGTTGAAATGTCGTGTTTCCCAACAATTAAAGAATATGAAAGTATAATAGTATTTAATCACTTACTAAAAAATAATAAATTATTAAAAAGAGAATCACATAATTTCTAAGATTTTAAAATCGACTGGTCGGACCACGTATGTCTCCTATAATATTCCAAGTTTACGAAGAAAAACGTTATCCTTGTGAAACGGCCAATTTCCGGTTAACCCGTGCTGTTGACACGGGAATAAAACCCGGTAAATCCCGGTTAGTAATGTTTTGCCGTTTTGGGAATTGAAGGGAAAAACTGGAAAAACTTAATTGATTTTTCACAAAATTCCCAATCTTCCTCTCTTCCTGTGGTGAACCCTAGAGCTCCCAGCGTTGCCGCTTTGCATCGGAGCTTCCTCCTAGGTCTCCCCGTGTAAAACGGCCTTCTACTTCCTCCGTGCGGTCCATGTTTAACGCCGGTGATACTCCCATCTAGCTCCTCCGTGCGAATCCCACTCCGGCGCCCACCTACACACTCGTCCACCTTCGTCCTCCGTGCGAGTCTTTGATGGTTTTGGGGTCTTCATATGGAGAGCTGTTTTTAACTGGGGTAATTGCCATTTTTATCCTCCTTTTCAGATTTTACCATGCATTCTTTTGCGTTTCTGGGATTGTTGAACCTAAACCTTCAATGAATTACTTAGCTCCTTTGCGTAGAGACTAAGATATATTATCAGATCATCTTATTAAAGTGAAATCTGTGCACCATGTGGATTTCTTTGGCTACTAGTGAAGGGGGCAAAAAGTGGATCTTCACTTCTGCGAGAAGCTTAATCATAGATTGGGTGTTGCTATGTTGTTGTCCTAACATCCTGTAGATAATATAATACTGTGGTGTTAAGACGCTTCTCCGATGGTGTTTACAGTACGGATGGCGATGGGTAGGGTCGGGTAGGGTATTGGTACGACCTTACCCATACCCTAGTTTTAAAAGTCGGACCCATACCCTACCCTAGACCCTTAAGATTTTTCATTACTAGATTCATACCCTTACCCTTAGGGTCCGTAGGGTCTATAGGGTCTTACAGGGTCCGACCCTCGAATTAAATACAATATATTTTTTAGTATAAAATTTAACTAAATTATAATGAATATATTAAATTTTATTAAGAAATATCTTATAGATCACTAAAAATAATTAAAAAAGTCAATTTCGTAGATTATATTTTAAAATATTTAAGAAATATATTATATTTTATAAATAAAAAATAATAATAATAAGTCTAATTAGAGTTTAATTATCATTTAGTTAGGGTTTAGTTAGGGGTAACGTCTAAATTAGGGTAAAAGGGTAAGGGTAGGGTAAAAATTCATAGATTCATACCCTTCTCTCGACCCTACCTTTAAATATAGACCCATACTCATACCCTACCCTAGACCCAGTCAAAGTCAACAGACCCTCGACCCACGGGGTAAAGGTAAGGTCCGACCCGCAGGGTATGAACATTTCTGCCATCCCTAGTTTACAGGATGGATTGATGATAATACCTATACTGGATGGATTGATGATAATACCTATACTGCTACAAAGAACTAGCATACTACAACGTAATCCAAATACAATTATACAATTATAATGAACAGAAATATTAAAGTGATGAATTATCTCTTCTATTTGTTTTGAACGTTAAAGATTTTATTGCTACATGGATCGCAGGGAGTAACATATGTTAAGAATTTTAAATGGTTCGTTCCGATTGTGGTATAATTGTTTATAAGCATAAAATATCAGCAATTATTAATTTAAAATTTTGGGCTGCATATGAAGATTCTAATACGAAATTAAACTATGTTAATTTTGAGCTCATTGTTATACTTGCAAGATCTCTATTTTTTGCACGTTGAAAAAATTAAAATTCGTGCAATTTGTAAGACGATGAATCTCATTTAAAGAAACATCGTTGAAAATCTCACATCGTCGAATTTCGTGATGCTCATGTGGACAAGCTGTTGCTCTCTTTCAATAGACGCATGGCCTATTAGTCACAGAGCTTGTTTCAACTGCCATGGTATTAGATATTAAAATATCACCGTAAGAAGATTTTACAAATTGACGCTACTGGTGAAGATTTAAAATCTCTTTCAATAGATGCTACTGATGTCTCTAGTGGCCGGAGCAGTTCAAGAACAACAGCAACAGCTCACAAACAATATGCATACGTATTGGAATCTCCATATGCAAATACAATTATATAGTGAAGTTCTATCCCGTAAAGTTCTTCCACTTATAAATCACAAGCATCAGACCGAAATTCGCAGTGTCAAGGTTTACTGACACCCACTGGTGTGCACTGTACACGTCTCTCCCTATCGAACCCAATACCTTATCAAATTATCGGGATCTTACACTAATCAACGTCAGACTTCTCAAAAAAAAGAAACAGTGATGTAAAAAAAGAGAGACAAAGATATCCCATTTTTAGCTTAAACCGGATGATCCTCTTCGACGTGGCAACAGAGTCCAACGACGTCGAAATCTTCAGCGCAGAAAGGGCACAAGTACACCTCACCTTTCAACTCCTCTCCTGCTCCAATACCCTCTGCTTCCTCGTAGAGATCTACAACCAAAACGGATCCAACCAACACAAGGTTAGCTCAATTGTGTTGGTCCGAAAACCCGAAAAGAGACAGTACGATCGAGGGCATTTCGGGAAGAAAAAAGAACTCACCGGAGCGGAGCTGGAAGCGCCTTGAGACGCCTGCCAGGCGAGAGGCCCACGAGCCAGACGCAGCCATTTCAAGTCTGAGACCAAAGTGAGTATAGATGAAACGAAGAAGATTGACACGTGGCAATAATTTAGTTGAAAAGAGGAGACCTGGGAGAGATGGAAGGAAGACTCTCAAGACTTTAGAAGAGAGAGATAGAGAGAGAGAAGAGAGATGTTTTCCTTCTTACCAAACCCGTGGCTTATGTTTGCTCTCGAGTCTTTTTCTCTTTCTTCCTTAAAAAATTAGGGAAAAACAAATTTAAATACTTTATAATTTTTTCAAAAATTATTTTAGTATCTTATGATAAAAAATTCATCAATTGATTCAAATATCAACAAATTAATATTAATTAAGTCCACGAATATTTATCCGAACCATACCCGTCCTATCCGAACTCTATCCAGACATCTGGATCCGCAACATTAAATTCTTGGATGATATGGTGCCACATGGATACCCTCACGTCATTTGTCCTATTTCCCTTCCCTCTCCCTCTTCATTCATCTCTCATTGGCAGTGTGTGTGGTCACGCTGAATTTCTGGTGTAGTAACAGAAGCTATAGCTTGCTTTTGAGTGGTAATGATGGCGCTTTGTTGGGTTAAGGAAACTTTATTACCTAAGTATGTTATCTTTCTTGATAATCAGAACTAGCACCGGAAGGAGGCGAGGTTTTGTTGCACTTCGTAGTGTAACTGGTTCGCCTGAAAATATGGGGTTTTGCTCTTGTTCAAGTGTAGTGTGCTTACTATTTGGCCATGTTTCCACTCCTCTGATTGCAAGGGGATGGTATTAGGATCTGCCTGATGTGAAATTTGACTTTATTTATACGTTAGATTTCAGGTGTAGTGAATGAAGATAGAACTTGTGTTTCAGTGGAAATGATTACCCTTTGTTGGGTTAAGGAAACTGTATAATCAATGTATGTTATCTTTTTCAATTATGTGATATGTAATCGCTACCGAGTTGATAGTTATCTTGAGAGGGTTTTAGGGTAGTGGAATAAAGTGATTTACAAGCTCATTATTGTCTGATTCTGAGTAGATGATGTTTCCCTGAGCGAGTAAAAACATTTTACGGTGGATTTTTTTGTGGCTTGTGATTGATCAGCTTGTCTTTTGACTCTTTTCTCAATTGGTCAGATGATTCACTGATTTCTACTTGTCCGACTTTCTCTAGCATGTGGTTCTTGTTTTCTTATAGATAACGGAAGTTGTTACGAAGTTGGCTTTTGCATTGCGTTATTTTTAATTAGCAGAAGTGAAAAGTCCTCTCAGTAACTATTTTCCAAAAAACTAAGCATAGTGGTAATTATGCAGCATTAATGTTGAAGCCAAGGGAACTAGAGTAAGTAAACATTGGTTCTGAAAGTAAAATATCTATATCCACTTCAAGGACTTCAATTGTTTTGATTTTGATTTTAGAAAGCTTGCGTCGTTTGTGATCTTGATCTGTTGATAATGCTATAGGAAAAAAACCATGTCTTATTATTGTTCTTTGTGTCACAAGCACAGTTTTGTTTTTTGTGTGTGACTAAGTTGATCTTTCTCCGTATTTGTTGAATGTGCGATTTCGCAACAGTCCACTTGCACTTGCTCAGGCTTACGAGACTCGGGATAAGTTAAAGGCTATGCACTCTGAACTAGCTCAGGAAGGAGCAATTGAAATTGTGATCATAAAGACAACAGGCGACAAGATTCTTACCCAACCTCTTGCTGACATAGGTGGCAAGGGATTGTTTACCAAGGAAATAGATGAGGCACTCATCAATAGCGAGATTGACATTGCAGTCCATTCGATGAAAGACGTGCCAACATACTTACCAGAGAAGACCATTCTTCCATGCAACCTTCCGCGTGAGGATGTCCGAGATGCATTTATCGCTTTGAGTGCATCAACATTGGGCGAGCTCCCCGATGGAAGTGTTATCGGGACTGCATCACTCAGACGAAAGTCACAGATACTCCATAGATATCCATCCTTAAAAGTACGTAACTATTGTAACATATTGCTTGACTGCC
>SOPF01021538.1:0-11026 GCA_012979155.1 Hypericum perforatum
AATATTTATTTGACTGATAAATTTAAGTTAACAATGATAATTTTTTTAAAAGTTACAAAATTATCCTAAAAAATATTTATATTGATACATGTTAAATAACACAAATTCAAAATTTATTACTATTCCCAGGACCTACTATCCTTTGCGAAAAAGATAATACTGACGTTGTCATCGGCAACTTTTCAAGTTCATGCCAGTTAATGTCTCAGTGACTAGTGGTATAGTGAGAGACTGTGAATACTAATTTTTTTATTTATATTTAAAATCATATTAGAATAAAAGAAATATGAAGTACACTATTTCGTTCAATTAGTTTAGTTAACATATATTTTTGTTGGAAGGTAAATTTTCATCACTTATATTTTATAGTCATATTAGTAATATTTACAGCAGTAATATTAGTAATAGTTTAGCTTACATAAATGAAAAAAATAGAATTTCCATGCTTGTATCGTAGAATCCTATCGAATTTTTTAGGAGCATATTTTTATATTTTTATATTTCAAATTTCAAATTTTTCTATGTTTTTTAAATATTAAACGAACGTTTACCGAAGATACATTAATTCGGGGGAAATTGTAAAGCCTTTGGACTCTCAATGTAATTAAACTGCGGTTGTTTGGGCTTCAAACTTTGGAGTCACCGTTTAGGCTAGCGGCCCAAAAAGCAAAAGGTTTGGACTCTGTTTATGTCAACTGCCAAGTGCCCAACAAACACAATCTCAACCTTCAACAGCACAAACACAATCTCATCAAATTGTTACCAAAAATCTGGTACTGGTTGTGTTTCATCATTGGCTAATTTTGTTATTGGGCAATCAAACTTTTTAGCATTTAATTATGATAAAGATGTTTTATGCAATTATGGAAAGACAAGGGGTCATATGACAATAATCAAGCTTATCCGGGAAAAATTTTTACAATGATTTTTCACTACATATCTAATAGTTTTATCAAATGTTTCTTTTCTATTCCAATCAATGCAAGTGTAAACATCTTGAACTCATATAACTCTGAACACTTGAAAAGAATAATTACTAGAAATTGAGAGACAGAAGAAAAAAAGTGTTCAATTTTTTTGGTAGACACATGTTTTACACAATAAGAAATTCTAAGTTTTAGTGGAATACTTATAACATCCATTGACGGGTATTTGTTTAAGATTCGACCTTCCTTTTTGCATACGAAATTTCTTTATCAACTAAATCCACAATTATTGTAAGATTTGATTCCATAATATGTCATTTCAGTCATTTGCTTAATGACTTGCCCCACCAATCCACGTGCCCGCTGATTGGTGAAGACAAACCAACATAAAATTTTTCATTAAACAATTGATTATGCTGGGAACTTTAAACACGATTCTATTGTGTACTATCCGTTGAAATTTTTTTCATGCAATCTCTTGCATGTGTTATATTTCAGTATTAAATTACCATTGTTGGGCTCTCCAACAAATAAAAAGGCACGCATAAAAAATGGTAACATGTATAAAATAAAATATTAAAGTACTGAATATAAAAAAATAGAGACATTATTTCTTGCGAAAGGGACGAGTACCAAACATATTGTGCATGTGGGTAGATGCCAATAGTGGGGCTTTCATTGAGTTGAAGCTAATCCTTTTTGGTTGTGGTATGTCCGCTGGCTAGTCATCTTTCGCTCCAGATACTCTTTAACTTACCACCAAAAAAAAAAGATACTCTTTAACTTAGTCTGTCTTTTCATGAATGTTTATTACGCTTTAGTATATTTTCCGATCTGTGCGTATCATACTGGAGGAGGAACCATGCTAATTTTTTCTATATATCAAATGTTCTGAGAGGCAATACATATTTTTTAAAAAATTTTGATTTTACATTGAAATTGATTAATTTTTTAGTAAAGTTAATTTCTAATTTCAATAATGGCATACATTAAAAGAATATACATAGTTATTAAAAGAAATTAATTGCTATGATGGAGTAATTGCGCCTCCGCCCTTGAACGCATGATTATATTAGCACTCGATAGTACAAAAGTCATCGCCAGACCCTTGGTAGGTTATTTTCCCGTTCCCTCTTCGAAAATTGCAAAGAAATTGGTGATTGAGTGGTATGGAATTCTCAGTCATTCGTGCCACTATGCTAAACTCATGTGTAGAAAGTACTTAGCAGAGACATCATATCTGATTTATTAGAATAAAATAAAAGAAAATTACACTTTAACCATTTTACACTTTTAAGTTTGTGATTTAATAATCATCAAATAAGTCCTCCTGTTACAAAGGACCTCTCACTAACCTGACAAGTTTTGACAATGTTCCACGTCGTCAAATTAGTGATATGTGGCACGCCAATTGCACTTCCTGTTGAAAAATGTGTGAAAATTTTAGTAGAAAATATAAATAATCTTAGATATGAGTCGCATAAGAAATATTATATTTATGACTATTTTATTCATAAGTATAACTTCCAGTATTTAGTAAATACTTCAAGATTTTCTCCCATTATTCATCATGCAAAAAATATGATCTTATACACTAGAGAAACCATATTTAAGATTTTGTATAAATTAAATAATGATAAATTGAAAATAGTTTTAAATAAGCATGTGATGAAAATTTATTTTTATTAAAGATATTAAATTATCATAATTTTTCAACATTTTCTCGTTACCTGATTATGCCCAGTTGGATAACTAAAAAATATACAAAATATTTTCAAGTTTACCAAGTTTTTTTTCCTCAAATCTCCCTCTTCTTTCTCTCTCCCCCTTTTTCATCTTCTTCTTTTGCAGTTATCATACACCCAACTAAACATGAATGGAGGAAGATAGTCAATCTAATAAACAATAGCAAAAAATATAAATTATCTTGGGATTGACTGTATATTTTTCTCACCCAACTCAGTAAAAATGTTAACCTAAAATGTCTGCACCACGTGTACTTTTTTCATCTAGGTGTAAGTTGATATGTATTTGTCCATGTTCGAGTAAAGTCATTTGATATCGCATGAATCTATTTGATGAGTTTCAAACTACCGCCTTAAAAATGTGTCAAACTATAATGTACTAAAATATATTTTTTCCCATAAAATAATAACAAATTTCAGTCAAAAAATTTATAACTATTTAAATACAGTTATTTTGTCATATGGTATCATAGAGATAATTTCTAAAAGAATTAACAATAAGGAGATTTAAAACTCAGAGAAAAAAATCAAACAACTAATATCAAAATTTTGGTGAAAAAATCTACAGTTTCATATTTTGACACATTAATGTAGTTTCAAAACAATAGATCGAGTGAGAGAAGTTTCTTTTGTTGACATATCATTATTTGAATAAAATATTTGTCCGAAATACAAAGTATAATTTGTTTGAAATAAGTAGTGAATGAGACCAAGTGAGGCTCAAACCCAAAAGCCTAAAAGTCAATTTAAGAGAAGTGGAGTGTGTGTACCACATTGGAAAATGCAAAGAGGATTTCCAAGTATATAAGGAATTCCCTCCTTTGCATTTCCACTTGGTTGACCGCTTCCTAGGTTGACCGTTGACTCTGCGAGGATGGTGCATAGCATACGCATCGTCTAAAAATGGGTGCAGGCTCGCAGCTGAGAGCGGGTGCTTGGGTACATTGAGGTGCACTTGACACGATTGCCATGTTGTGAGGAGCTGGAAGAGCCTTAAAATTTTGAAAAAAATTGGATGACTCCTGGCTATGTATCAAAGAGGTGCAAAGGGCCTCGAAGGTTATCCAAAAGCCTTCAGAAACTCTCTAAGGGGACAGGACATATCTGACAAACCTTCGAATAATAAGGATGAGGCATCTAGACAGCTCTCCAAAGAGACACGAAGAGGCTGTTGGATCCTATCCAGAAAGGAAAACCGAAAGGACACGAGTGTCTTGTTGACAGCTAACTAAGGGTGAGTACACTTCTGGATAAGATAGAAGTGGTGTTCCCTCGGATGGTCAGCCCATGCAACCTATAAATAGGCATGGGAACCTTTCATTTCTATCATCCCAATAGGAAGTGCTTCACATGTGCATTGTTGTCTTATCCTCTCCCCCCATTCTACATACTAGTAAAAGAGTCCGTCCAAAAGTTCTGGGTATATAAGAGTTCGCCTGAAAGTTTTGAGATTTGTGTGCTTGGAAATGTCCAAATAGTCATTGTATCTATGGCGATAATTGGTAGCTAAGGGGTTTAAATAGAGGGAGGGATATGATTTCTTTGATACATATTCGTCGGTCACAAGAATTACATCAATTAGAGTGCTCATAGCTATTGCAGCCCTCTATAACCTCGAGATCTATCAGATGGATGTAAAAATAGATTTCCTTAATGGAGAACCAGAAGAGGAGATATACATGGAATAACCTGAAGGGTTTGTAGGTCCTAGTCAAGAACATAAGATATGCCGGCTAGTCAAGTCACTATAGGGGCTAAAATAAGTGCCAAAACATTGGCATGAGAAATTTGACAGGACGATACTGTCAAATAGCTTCAAGATCAATGAGTGAGATAAATATGTTTATATTAAGGGCACACCTGAAGCTTATATAATTATATATCTCTACGTGGATGACTTACTAATTATGGGAAGCAACAAAGAGGTTATTTTGAAAATAAGAACATGTTAAAGGACCATTTTCACATGAAAGATATGGGTGTGGAAGATGTCATACTAGGGATTAAAATCTCTAGGTTGGCTGATGAAATTATCTTGATGCAATCCTACTACGTGGAAAGTGTGTTCAAGAAATTCAAAGTTTTTGACAAACCTCCAGTTAAGACTCCAGTAGACTTGAATCTACACTTAGCCAAGAATTTAGGGTACCCAGTATTTCAACTGAGGTATGCACAAATTATTGGGAGCCTGGTGTATTTAACGAACTGCACTCATCCTGATATTACGTACTCAGTTACCAAGCTTAGTAGATTTACAAGTAATCTAGGAAAGGATCACTAGATATCTCTGGAAAGAGTTTTACGGTATTTAAAGTATACCATAAACCATGACATATACTATGCTAAATATCCAGCTGTATTAGAAGGATATAGTAATGTAAACTGGATATCGAACATTAAGAACTCCAAATCCATGAGTGGATATGTATTCACCATAAGAGGAGGAGCTATGTCTTGGAAGTACTCTGAACAAACGTGCATAGCTTAATCTACAATGGAGTTGGAGTTTATAGTACTAGACAAAGCTAAGAATGAAGCTAAATGGCTCAGAAACTTCCAAGAGGATATTTCATGTTCGGAAAAATTGGTGCATCCCGTACTGATACATTGTGATAACATGTCTGCAATTGGGAGAGCACAAAGTACAATGTACAATGGTAAGTCTCGACATATCTATCAGAGACATAATACTATTAGACAGTTGATTTCTAGTAGGGTGATCACCATTAATTCTGTAAAATCCAAAGACAACATAGCTGATCATTTTATGAAAGGAATCAATAGAGATCAAATGTAGAATGGAGTAAGGAGAATGGGATTAAAGTCCACACAATAAAGATTGTCCATAGAGGTAACTCAACCATGATGAATGGAGATCCAACAAACTTGGTTCAATGAGATAACTTAGTTATGGAGGGTTCAACCAATCACCTGGAACCTATCTCATTCTCAGAAGTTGCCCATGTATTCACCTACAGAGGTGTGGCTAGATTAAGCATTATGCTTTTAATAATTCCTATACCTTGTTGAAGGTGGAGTGTGGCAGGATACTTCTGATAGGAGATAACCTATATTTTTTTGGTAGAAGGAGATAACCTATGTAAGTGTGAAGTGAGGTCGCTTCAAATAAGAAAATACTTATAAATCCAAGATACGGTCCACGTATGAAACAGATACAACGTGAGAACCTAAATATACTAGGGTTATTATTATGTGAATATTATAGTCTTGGATTATACCAAAAGCTGAAGGTTCAAGACGTGAGAGCAACAAGTAAATCTGATAATATCTTACAAGAGAAGGTTCAAAGCCGCAATCTACCTATCTCGATGCAATAATAATATGTCAGAACTTTTAATTAGAATTTACATGCATTGGTCATCATTCATGTAGGGGATTGTTGGAAATAAGTAGTGAATGAGCCCAAGTGAGGCCCAAACCCAAAAGCCCAAAAATCAACTTAAGGGAAGTGGAATGTGTGTACCACATTGGAAAATACAAGGAAGATTTCCAAGTATATACGGAATTTCTTCCCTTGTATTTCCACTTGGTTGACCACTTCCTAGGTTGATCGTTGACTCTTTGAGGACAATGCATAGCACCATCTGAGCACAAGTAAGGGCATGGCACGAGACGATACGAAGCACTATCTAGGCATATGCACGAGCATGAGCCTGGGCTTAAGCTCTAGACTGGGAATGGGTGCTTGGGTACATTGATGTGCACTTAGCACTTTGCACGATCGCTACGTCGCAAGAAGTTAGATGAGCCTTGAAATTTTGGAAAAATTAAGATGACTCCTAGCTATGCATCAAAGAGGTACGACATGCCTCAAGGTTATCCAAAAGCCTTCAGAAACTCTCCAAGATAATAGGACGCGTCCGACAAACCTCTAAAGGATAAGGATTAGGTATCCAGACAACCCTCCGAAGAGATACAAAGAGGCTGTCGGATCTTATCCAGAAAGGAAAACTGAAAAGACACGAGTGTCTTGCTGATAGCCAACCAAGGGACACCAAGATAGTTTTGGATAAGGACAGAAGTGGTGTCCCCTTGGATGGTCAGTCCCTGCAGCATATAAATAAACATGGTCCCCTTTCATTTCTATCATCCCAATAGCAAGTGCTTCACATGTGCATTGTTGTCTTCTCCTCTCCCCCCTTCTACATACTAGTAAAAGAGTCCGTTCAAAGTTCTGGGTATATAAGGGTTCGTCCGAAAATTTCGAGATTCGTATGCAAGGGTCTTGGAAATGCCCGAAAAGTCATTATATCTTGGGGACGATTGCCGTAGCCCGTAGTGCAATAAAATATACGGGGCAATCTAGTCTTACGAAGAAAGTGTCCAACACTTGCCTCGACTATAGTCTGATCCTAATCAAGTACACACCCTCCGAAGACCAACATAATTTCCAAAAAATTTGGTTATGAAACAAATTGGAAAAATAAAAGAAGTGAAATCTTCTTACCCTCTTGTAATTTTTTAAAAATTAATTTAATGATAGTTGTAATTTTATCTTAAAATAGTTATTGCAAAATAGAGTATCAATTATCGAAACACAAATTATTCGATTGTACATCTTAAAACCACGACCACGAAATAGTAGTGTCAAAATACAAATTTTGAAAGACTTTTTTCCTTTAATCTTTTATATCTGTCTTTCAAAATTTCCACCACATATCAGGTACTAACAAATGAAAGCTGGAACACCATCGGAGTTACTTGGGAAAGTATGGCGACATTTAATTTCATTAATAAAATTTGAATTTCAATATCCGAAAAAACTATTTCAAAAATAACTGAAAATGGGGAAGTATACAAGATGGAAAGAGTAGTTCGTAAAAGCCCAGTATAACCGACAAGGATGTTACGAAGTTGATAGTCATGTCTTTTGTCTCGCTTTAATGTGTTAGTGGCATGAAGCTTTGTCGTAATTAATTCTCACAGGCTGAAATTGCAAGTTCAATCATTCCGTGATTCGCGGGGCCGTTGCCTTATGGTGTTATGCGTTTTAAAATTATAAGTGTTAAATATTTATTTTAAAATTGACAATCTCCAATTTACCATCTATAATCGATTCTCGCAGGGTGCAAATTAATTAGTCATTGCATTAGATATTGGGATGACATGTGATATAAAACGGAAAAGGATGAAACATATCATAACATTACACAGAATCACCAAAATTTCCCAACAATTATTATTCTAGATTAAATGGATCATGAATTCAATTAGGAACACAAAAATTTATATTTAATAAAGACATTTTTTTACTAGCATTTAGGTAACTATAAATATTTTAAAATTAAGTCAGTTTGACCAAAATATCCGACAGAAAACAGAAATGGAAAGATTAGTATAAGCTAAAAATGTGTTTGAATAAATATATAAAGGTTATCGTTCCATACAGTAAGGTTGATATACTTTTATCATTATTAGGGCAACTAGTTCAAAAGCTGAGTAAACCTTTTCTCAAAAAAAAAAAAAGGTTAGAATATCCTGAATCTGTTGTTTTGCGCCAATGCTTTAGTGACAATAGCCATATCTTCCCTAATCCTTCTTGCAAGAGATGCATTAATTAGAAATGTATTCTACAATCCAAGTTCCAGGGGTAAAGTCCAGGGTTCGACTCTTGGCATAAGTATTTCTGATGTATTCTATAATCCAAGCTCCGCTTCTAGTTATCATATAAATACCGGTCAATCATCAAATAGGTGTAGGATATACCCAAATGAAATTGCAATACAAGGCTGGATCTATCACCACTATACTTATATATCAGTGAGTTAGAGTTTTACCATCAATCATTCCTAACCCACTGCACATTAGAGATGAAGATGATAATCATATCGTAGTAATCAACATCTTATGACAAATACATGAACACGTAGGACTATGGGAGAGCAGATATTCAAATTTAATTAGAACAACCCATCATCAATGATTAAAAGAATGTTCGGGCACATAATTTTTTTATGCCATGAATGAATATCGTTGTTTGCAAATTCTGTACAATTATATTAAAATGTTTGCACTTTTAAAACGAGTGCACCTAATTTTACAGAATTACATCAAATTGCAGTTAACTGTTTCAATTTACTGAATTTTTTTCGTAAACGTTGAGATTTTATTAAGTATAGTAATAACAATATTTACATTTTAGTGGTGTGCAATAGTTTCTCGTATTATGCACAAGGTTGCTGCGGAAACCTCAAAAAACCCTTGGCGCAGTAAAATCCTATGAAAAAACGGCACTAGGAAAAGAACTCTTTCCGTGTGCTACATTACACATAATTTTGAAACCCAAACCTAAGTAATTTACTTGAGGATTCACCGGAAATTTTGAGTAAACATTGAAATAAGAAAAGCCTAACCTTCTATTGCACTCATAAGCCGTTAAACATGGACATATCAAAGAAAAATCCATTTGAACCACCTTACATACACATCACACCCGCTCCTTTCTTTCTCCTAAAAAAGAGAATACCCACCAACTCCACATCCCCAAAAAAGGTGAAACCACTCATAGCTACCATCACAATAATGAACAAACAGCCACAACCTTGAATTAATTTCCACGTCTCCCATAAGTGAAATATTCTTTATAGATGTTAAGATAGGAGGGAAAAATAGATCAAAAGGCGGAGCGTATCAAGGACAAAGAAACATAGAGGTGGAACCCAATTGAAAAGGCTTAGCTAGTCATCAATTAAATGGCTCCTCCTCCCTTGACAATTGTTCATAGTATAAAATAATTTATGATCCTCACCTACAATTCCACTATCAACCATAAGAGTCCAAAGTATATAGGAAAATAGCTACAAAAAAAACAAAAATTTCTTTGCTTACCTCAAACTCTTATTCAACTCAAATCATCAAGCATAATATGTCATTAAGAAGCTCCATCTCCAATACCAAGAAGTTCTTCAAGAGAACCTTGTGCAACTTGAAAACCCTTTTCTCAGTTGACTCCTACGAGAAGCTTCCCAAATTAACTCCTTTCCAGAACGCGACCAACTCCCAGAATTCCGACGACGTAAGCATCAACACCAAGGAGTTTGACAAGTTCTACAACGACTTCACCGACCGGTGGGAAGCTGATCATGGAAACAAGAATTTGGCACCAAAGATGCCAATGACCAAGGCCCAAAAAGCAGTTGTTAGTACCACCAGATTGTCCAAGCCTATTAGCAACACAACAAGTAGCCCTAAGAAGAAGCGACTCGAAGCAGGGAAGTTGAGGGAGGAGAGGAGGTGCACGGTGGCTCAGAAGCTGAAGGAGCTAGAGATGATGGGTATAAGTGACATGGACCATGTGTTGGATGTAGAGGAAGTTCTCCATTACTATTCCCGCCTCACTTGTCCAGCTTACTTGGAGATTGTTGACAAGTTCTTCATGGATATATACGGTGAGTTCTTTAATAATTGTCCACTAATTGGAGTTGGAGTTTCTCCTCCAAGTGTTGGTTCCAGGCCAATTAGACTGATCCCTCCTCCTCTGAGGTGATAGAAGAAGATGTGATGTGTAGCCGATTCACACTTTAATAAGTTTGCTCCTATCTTCGTCTAGCAAACTGGCATTTGACTTGTATGGATTTCTTTCTGTGTAATATTCTGTTTTTGAATGTTCTTACAGTGACTTGCATCCATTATTTCCTGATCCTTTTGTATATGATCATTAATCCTTTTGACGTTTGTTAACTGCGCTAATGTACCAACCCGTCCACAATTCATTTGTTTTCCTTGCCAATAACCCAACTGACATAAGGTATAATTATGATTGGACGGAAAATTAAGGATAAATCCCGTGAAACTGTAACATGTGCGATGAAATAGTAAAAAAAATTACTTCTGGAAAAATCCATCTGTTTCTGTTCTTTTACTGCTTCTCCAAGAACAGAATTTAGATTTCAAAAATTTTCTCTTCGACCCAGCAAAACTTGAATTTCAGTGGTAAAATTTTAACATCAGGAGTGGTAGTTATAATTAATGGATGATGAAACAATAATTTAAATAAACTCACAAAATAGTTGTTCTAGCATAAGTATGAATATCAAATTTACCATTATTTAAAAATTCTACCAAACTCAAATTTACTTTACTAATTCTGGGAAAAGATACTTTATGGGACCCAGAGCCGGTTATCATGACCAATAATTGTATTAACTAATTTTTGAATCGAATGCTAATACCAAGTAAACTCTGGTGCAACTCTTTTTAGACGTTATTTCCAACCATTATCTTAAAAAGATAAGTTACTATACATTTAACCCTAATACGTATACTTATAAGTAGGTAAAATCACATCAATACTATCAAATATTTTGATTAATTGATTTAGTAACATTTTTCTAT
>SOPF01021540.1:0-43633 GCA_012979155.1 Hypericum perforatum
GTCATCCCTCCTTTCTTTGGCACACAATGTATTGGGCTCACCCACTTACTATCCGATATCGAATAAATGATTCCTACCTCAAGGAGCTTAATCACCTCCTTCTTCACCACTTCTTTCATGTTTGGGTTCAACCTCCTTTGCCGGTCTACCCTGGACTTTGCTCCTTCTTCCATGTGGATATAATGCATCACTATCCTAGGAATAATCCCTTTGATATCAGATATTTGCCAAGCCATGGCATTAATCTGCTTGTTCACGATCTTAAGCACCTTATCCTCTTCCTCCTTCGAGAGTTTGTTAGAAATGATAATCGGTAATGTCCTTTCTTCTTTCAAGAAAGCATACCTCAAATAAGAAGGTAGCTCTTTCAACTCCAAAAGAGGAGCCTTGATGATAAAAGGTGGAGTCCGATATTTCAAATTAAGTTCCATCTCTCGCATGATGACCTTGTTATCCACTTCCCCCACAAAATCTTCTAAATTCCCCTCTCCTTCTCAACATCACGGACACACTCGTCCAAAACATCAATCTTCATACAAGTGCCTTCATCTAAAGTATGGCACATCAACTTTGTCATTGTGAATTCTACTTTCTCCTCCCCTACCCGAAGTACCAATTTACCATCGTGAACATCCACCAGAGTACACACAGTATTGAGAAAATGTCTTCCAAGAATTAGAGGACAACTCTTGTCCTCTACAAAATCTAGCACCACAAAGTCCACAGGAAAGATGGAATTATCAATCTTCACGAGGACATCCTCAACAACACCAAATGGCTTCTTAATATTTTGATCGGCGAATTGGAGAAGCATCAAAGTATTCTTCACCTCGCACAAACCAAGTTTCTTGAAAGTGGAAAACGGCATCAAATTAATGCTTGCCCCCAAATCACATAGGCACATAGGAAACTCAATAAGGGATAGTAAAACTCCCCGAATCTTACAACTTTGTTGGGAGATCCTTTGAGATGAGAGAGCTATACTTAGCAGTGCGTACAATCGTCTCTCCATCGTCCCACTTTCACTTTTTCGTGATGAGTTCCTTCAAAAACTTGGTGTAGTGCGGAACTTGATCAAGCATCTCTAAGAAAGAGATACTGATTTGGACGTTCTTCATTTTTGACATAAATCAAAGAAACTTATCGTCCATCCCATTCTTCCTCTTAACCCTTTGAGGATAGGGTAAAGGAGGAACATATGGTGGTGGTGACACATACACTTTGATGAGAGGTCGTTTTGACACGCCTCCGATGCAATATAGATTATAAAGTAGGGTTGTCGATCCCACGAGGAATGAGGTTGCACCTTACTCGGCTTACTTACTATGTTTTAGGAATTTTATGTCTTTGGTTTCTTTGATTTGGTTTAGGTGGCAACTAACAAGCTAACACGCTTAAAATGAAAATGCAACCAACTTAAATCATGCAAAATCACAACAACAACAAAAGATTAATGACAAGCAAATTAAACAAAAGTGGTATGATACCAAAGATCACTTAAACAAAATTATGGTTTGAAAGGTTTATTAAGTTTGTATCACGATTCGGGTGTTTCAAGGCAACTAATCTATGCTCTCGCACTAGATTAGTCTAAGTTGATCTTTACCTAGGATTAAGTGAGCTCGATATGCTCTCGCCCCCACGAGTCACTTAATCCTAACTAAACAACAACTATAAGTATCACCCTTTGGATAATCCATCACCAAGGAGGAGTCCACATCTCACGAGGCAACGAATCAACAAGTTAATATTTCGATCGAGTCTATCTCCTCTCGGTCTCAAGACTCGATTATTAACTTTGGTTCTAAGTGATCAAATTAGACCAAGCTTTAAGTCTTTTAACAAGTACATGAACCATTTTATTTTAACCAATCAAAACCATAAACAAGCTTAAGCTTTCAAGGCATCACACCACCAAGTAAACTACTCACACATATTTGTACAAAACATAAACAAAAACATACTTAATACTTAAACACACTTAACATACATTTTATTTACATGATGAGCAAGGAAAAGCAAGAATGGAAAAGGTAAGAGAGGTTTACAAATTCCAAGCACAAGCTTGGTTCTTCTTTTTCTTCTTCTTCTTCCTTCTCCTTCTTTTCCTTCTTTCTTTCTTCCTTTCTTTCTCTCCTTCCTTTGTTACGTTTTTTTTTCTCCTTGGTGGCTGCCACCTTTTTTTTTTTCTTCTTTAACATAATAATCCTAAGTCATATTACAAGCCAAAATTAACCTAACAACTAATTCTTTTACAAATATCTTAACAACTCTTCCATCCATGTTTCTAGCTTTAGGACTTAGCAACAACAAGTTAAAAGAAGTGTAGCCATCCTTGTTCCCTTCAAGTCACAGCCAAATTGAGTCATCTTATCCTCAAAAAATGGCAGCCACGGATTTGGGTCAAGAAGCCCAAAGTTGGCCCAAATAAACCACCAAGTTTGGCCCACTCGGATAGAATCAGCCCATGATATTGGATCAAGCAGTTTCCCAACTTAGACGACGAAATAGAAGACGCCGTTTGGACACATTGTAGCTACTGATGTCTTCTTTGCAATGCTGCTGACGGCGCATCAATCCGATGTTGGACGGGAAATTTATAAATTTTTTAGTAGCAAGAGGTCAAGTCTGACGCCCTCCACGGGTAGCTACGGTTTAGACCATTTCTTGCAACATTTTGCCTTGTCAAGTCCGTCTTGCTTGCTTCCTCGAGGTCTTGGTCGTGCCTCCTTAGATAATTGTCCATAAAGCTCCTAAAAAGCAAGAAAACATAAGAAAAGCAAACAAATACGACAAAAGAACAGAATGTACAAAAACAAGACAAAGAAATAGAAAACTCGTAAAAACGATAAGTAACAAACGCTAAATTTACACTAAAATGTACCTAGGTAATGAGTGTTTTTGACACTCATCAAATATTTTGTTAATTTTTACATTTGTTAGTCTCGAAACAATCATTTTTTTTAATTTTTTTGTAGTTGTCAAAATGTCACGGCGGATTATAAAAACAAAGTTGAACAATGATGCACTAATTAAGAAAAATAGTCAAATCGATTTTATGTATCAAAGAGGAGCTGAAGCAACGTTGAAGTTCTATAAAGATATGTTAAT
Source organism: Hypericum perforatum (assembly GCA_012979155.1). NCBI lineage: Eukaryota > Viridiplantae > Streptophyta > Magnoliopsida > Malpighiales > Hypericaceae > Hypericum > Hypericum perforatum. The sequence goes on from SOPF01021540.1 coordinate 3,112, forward strand.
ATACAATAGGCTACAGAAAAAAATTATTAAAAAGATTACGCTTGATAAAAATGAAGAAATCAATAGACTAATATTTAGATGTCTTGAGAAAGCGCAAAATTTTGCCAAATTATTATTGAAGATGATGAAGATGTTGTCAACACGGTTCAGACTATTGTCAATATATGTGGACCAGACATGGGGGACATATTGATAGAAATAATTGGAGAGAAAAGGACATGTAATGAGAATAACTTAGTGCCTCCTCAGAAAAGCCAATTATTTAGCGGTGTTAATAATTATTGTAATGGTGGAGAGGAAGAAGAATAGGATGATGATGAAATAGACAACGAGGATGATGAAAAAGAAAAAGGGGTAGAAGATGAAGAAGAACAACAATGGTATGCTCAATTTTCTGTTATTGAGCTTGATGAACAATTAGCAATGGTTGTTTATGCTGGTGAATAGGGTTGTGATGTAGCAATCAGTAGGTCTTTGGGTTTTTGGAAGGAGGAAACTCTTTAGATAATAAAAAAAGAAGGTGTGAGGGACATTGAGGCATATGAAATGGAAGTAGAGCATGAGTACGTTGTCAAAGAATTAAGATCATATTCTTATTATGTTAAATTTAGTTAAAAAGATGAGGATGGTTACAAATGGAAGATACATGAATCAAAGATTATTGGATCAGTGGATGAAAAGGATGTACTATTTAGATATTTAAAGACCGTTAAACACATCCACCCCGTACATGTGGTCGCCCAGGGAAGTTATTGGATCATCGACAACTCTCATCTTAGTACTTTTATGTCTTTTGATTAAAATTCAAAAGACACAATTTGGTAAACAATTAAAGTAAATAAGTAGAAGAAAAAAATAAAAGGATTTGTCTTTTTAAATATGTCCTTTGAGACATGCTAAACATGTCCATTCAATACCATATAAAGGAAACTTTCCTTGTCATTTTCTCTATCCCAATAACTCATTGCATAAGCATTCATTAGCAATAGTTGTTCTTTCTCTCCTTGTCTCTAAGTCCAAAATGTTTTAGTATCTAAGGTGTAAGAATCGAAAAATTAAGAGTGTAAACATGGAGACCTATTCGACATATTTGTAAAAGTATAGGGACCAAAGAGGAATTTACCTATTTAGGGTTTCCTATTAGATATATAAATAGACCTAATCAGTTTAACCTAATCATAATTTCCCTTACTTGTAAAGGTGTGGAGCCCCATGTAACCCTAGAAGGAGAGAACGAATTTGATATGAATCTGATGGGCTAGAAGTTTTGATCTGAAGTCCTATGAGTTTAAGCAAGAGCAAAGACGTCCAAGAAGCCCAAGGGAAGTCCATGCACGTTCTTTATGCTATTTAGGAAGTTATTTGCTCTCAGATTTCATTTTGGAGAGTTTGAAGCTATTTTGGAAGCTTAGCAAGCACATATTATTCTGGAAATATGCATGGACATGTATTAACCTATTTGGGATGTCTATCAACCTATTTTGGATGCATAACACCTATTTGGGATGCCTTGAAGAGCAAACAATCTCCTGGATGCATGCGCATGTGAATTTCATCTTATCTTGGACATGCATCCCTAAATTTTAGGAATTGCATCTACTATGTTTTAGGATGTGATATTTACTAGATATTATGTTAGTTATCTATATTTAGATTGTTTTCCTACTTAGTTGAATATTTCGGCCAGAATCCTTTTAAATTAGGAAGGAGAGTTTTGGCCAGCCTTGAACTCCTTATTTTGAGTTAGTTTTTGTTTAGGAATACTTTTGTACTTTGAGACCTATATATAGGTCATTCTATGCAATAAAACATGACACACAACTTGGAGAGAAAATTCGTGGCTTTGCCCCTCTTGGTTATTCGGAACTGTTCGAACATAATGGAGAGATTCTGTTTGTTCACCTATTGACTTATCAAGCGGATTTCCATCCCCGCTTGTGGCGTCTTCACTTCCTATCAAGGTTTGTGTTTTTCACTATTGGTACGGGTCGAGGTTAATCAATACCAAGGTTCAGTGCAAAGGAGCAAGGCGTGGGTTGCGATCAATTCCATCCTAAAGTAGCATGATTGTTGCGGATCTTTTGCAAGTTCTCGAAGCTGTCCATTGCTTGAGTTGCAGTCGTCTATACCAAGGTTCTTGTAAGGATAGATTCGTGGGTTGCAGTCTGTTCCACCCCAAGTAGCACGGTCTGTTGTGATTCTCGTGCCGAGTTCACATCATTTGGTATCAGAGCTATGGCTTGCTACTATCTATCCTTTTAATTTATGTTCATATCATTTTAGTTTATTACTTTTTTATTTTAAGTGAAAAAAATGAAAATAAAAAAAAGAGAAGGTTTGCATCATTAGGAGGCACAAGTAGAGTGTGTGCTCAAGCAGGATTTGAGGACAAATCTCTTTCAAGAGGAGGGAAATGATATGAATCTGATGGGCTAGAAATTTTGATCTGAAGTCCAATGAGTTTAAGCAAGAGCAAAGACGTCCAAGAAGCCCAAGGGAAGCCCATGCACGTTCTTTATGCTATTTAGGAAGTTATTTGCTCTCAGATTTTGTTTTGGAGAGTTTGAAGCTATTTTGGAAGCTTAGCAAGCACATATTATTCTGGAAATATGCATGGACATGTATCAACCTATTTTGGATGCATAACACCTATTTGGGATGCCTTGAAGAGCACACAATCTCCTGGATGCATGCGCACGTGAATTTCAGCTTATCTTGGACATGCATCCCTAAATTTTAGGAATTGCATCTACTATGTTTTAGGACGTGATATTTACTAGATATTATGTTAGTTATCTATATTTAGATTGTTTTCCTACTTAGTTGAATATTTCGGCCAGAATCCTTTTAAATTAGTAAGGAGAGTTTTGGCCAGCCTTGAAGTCCTTATTTTGAGTTAGTTTTTGTTTAGGAATACTTTTGTACTTTGAGGCCTATATATAGGTCATTCTATGCAATAAAATGTGACATATAACTTGGAGAGAAAATTTGTCGCTTTGCCCCTCTTAGTTCTTCGAAACTATTCGAACATAATGGAGAGATTCTGTTTGTGCACCTATTGACTTATCAAGCAGATTTCCGTCCCCACTTGTGGCGTCTTCACTTCCTATCAAGGTTTGCATTTTTCACTATTGGTACAGGTCGAGGTTAATCAACACCAAGGTTCAGTACAAAGGAGCAAGGCGTGGATTGCCATTAATTCCATCCTAAAGTAGCATGATTATTGCGAATCTTCTGCAAGTTCTCAAAGTTGTCCATTGCTTGAGTTGCGGTCGTCTATACCAAGGTTCTTGTAAGGATAGATTCGTGGGTTGCGATCTGTTCCACCCCAAGTAGCATGGTCCGTTGTGATTCTCGTGCCGAGTTCACATCAGAATTCATCCAACCATCTCAGCACAAAGAGGGTAAGTCATCCACGCTGTCCTCCCTCTTTATATTATGCCATTAGGGTCGAAGGGTAGATCAACTAATAGAGAAGGAGACAAATCAGTTTTGTAAGCAAGATCAGGTAAGTGAAATTTCTGTTCTGAGTCTGTCTGAATCAAATTTTGATTCAGGCCTAGACATATACAAATCGATTTCTGACTATTCTTGGATTTAGATTTGATTCTAAAATTGAATTCGATTCCGTGAGTACTAATCGAGTTTATGTATTAAGTCGACTTGCTTGTTTTGATTCGGATTCGATTCTGAAATTGAGCCCGAGTATGTGCACGTTACTGGTTTCATGTTTCCTGAATTGATATGTGATTTTGAGTTGTGCTTGCTGGTTTCATGGTTTCGGATTTGATATATGATTTGCTGGATACGTGTTTCTAGATTTGAGATCGAATATGTGTGTGATAAGGCTTGAATAAGAACTACGATATGAACTGCTATGCATTATGTGATTAGTTGGTTAGGAGATTGTTCCGTTATGAAAGCTTAGTTGGTTAAGTATAATTGGCTAGGATGCTGCTCCGGAGTTCTTATGTTAGTTGGTTAGGGTTAGTTGGCTAAGCGTTAGTTGGTTAGGAGAATATGTGTATTGTTAAGTACGATGAAAGTATTTTTTTTAAACTAATTTTGCTTACTGACTTTATTCAACTCACGTTAGTCGTATGTGTTCAGATTGTTCGAGCGAGGATCGGGATCGGGTTTAGAGAGCTTACTGCTGCATTCATCATCACGTAATTATGAACAACTTTTAATGTTTCCGTTTTCTTTGAAACGAAGGACAAATATTGTATTTGACATTTTGTTTCGGATTTGGATTTTTGTTGAAATAAAATCTGGTGCCAAGGGAATTTTATTCCTGGCATTTGTCACTTCCTTTTTATAGGTCGTGACATAAGGGTTCGCCCAAAACTTCAAAACTCGTACTGTAATGATCTTGAAAGTATCTTAATCGTTATATCTTGAGGATGATTGCCATAGCCCTTACACACTAAAATATATGGGTCAATCTCGTCTTATGGAGAAGGACTCGAACTCTTGCCTCGACTATATAATAAATTAGATCCTAATCACGTGCACAAACCTTCCGAACATAACAAGTACATAACAGGATTGATTATAAACCGAATATAAGATTAACCAAAAAATTTTCATGACTCGGTTTTAAAAGCCAAGGTGACAAGACATGGAAAAATCCATGACTTGGTCAAACATAGGTTTTTATTCCATGTCTCGGTCACTAAAAGTTTTTTCTATGACTTGATAGGTAATTTTTCCAAAACTTGGTAATGGTATACTACGTAGACACCAATTCCATACTAAATTTTTTTGGGGTACTAATTTGATAATTAACTATGAACAATAACAATATTTTGAAAAAACCCAATATGTATGTTGAGAAGTGGTAAAAAATCTGAAGGGCCAGCGACTGTAAGCCACCCCAGCGTCTGCTGGGGGGGGGGAGATCTAGAGAGTTTTTGCCTTTTGGACCCAGCAATCACTGGGTTGCTGTGACAGATTTTTTTAAATCAAATTGGGACTTGTTTAAGACTCTTATTTTGACCTAGATAGATTTCTTGAACCCCAAGTGTTGTCTACTATATAAAGACATGTTACCTAGGGTTGTATATGGCTTAGTGACTTGTATCCATCAATAAAATTTCTTTGTTCTGAGTGTAGACATAGGCATTATGCCGAACCATGTTATATCTTGTGTCCGTATTTTTTGTGCAACTTTGTTCTCGGTGTTATATATTCCTAATAACTAGTATCAGAGCTTTTGGTGAGAGAATGGGTCAAGGTACGAAGTTTGCTCTTATGAAGTTCGATAGTTCGTCAAATTTTGAGTTATGGCCAAGGCGTATCAAGGATCTCTTTGTGCAACAAGGGATGTCCATTGCACTTTGGGAGAAAAAGCCTGAGAAGATGGAGGACCAAGAGTGGAAGATGATGAAGGCCAAGGCGGTGGCGATAATTCACTTGTGCTTGGTGGATGCATGATGTATCATGTGATAGATGAGGAGTCACTAGTTGAGGTATGGAAGAAATTGGAGACAAGGTATATGTCTAAGTCTTTATCGAACAAGCTTTATCTTGAGCAATAGTTTTACTAGATCAAGATGAAGGAGGGCTCAAATTTCAGCCAATATATCAATGGTTTCAGTTAGCTTATAAGTGACTTGAAAAAAGTTGATGTGATGTTTGAGGAGAAAAACAAGACATTATTACTCTTGAATTCCTTACTAGGTTCTTACAACTCCAGAGACTCCTTTTCCAATGTTTGATTACAAATCAAACATTGGAAAAGGAATCTCTGGAGTTGTAAGAACCTAGTAAGTACTATTTTAGGATTTCATCAAAGGAGAAAAACTAGAGAAGAATGAACAAAAGTGCTAGTTACGAGGGGTAGCCATGGTGATCGAGGAGCAAAAGATGAAAGAGGATCTAAGTTGGGGTCAAGGAGGTTTAGGAGAAATTGTTACAAGTGTGGAGAAAAAGGGCACTTGAAAAAGGATTTTCCAAGAAGACATTGGGATCACGAGGTAGGATCAACATCCATCAATGTTGTCTGATATTTGGATGGGTTGGATGGTGAGTGTCTTTCTATTTTGTGAGGTCTAAAGTATTTGGATTCCTGAATTTTGGATAGTGCTTATTCCTTTCACATGATGCCCAAGAGAGAGTGGTTGGACACTTACAAGTTTGTTGATTTAGGTATGGTGACTATGGATGATGGTTTTGATTATAAGATTGTTGGCATAGGAGATATCCAAATCAAGATGTGGAATGGTGTTGTGGTAAAGTTATGTGAGATTAGACATATTCTGAAATTAGAGAGGAATTTGATTTCATTAGGAGCCTTGGATTGTAGTGGGTATGACTACAAGGTGGTAAGTGGTCTAATCAAGGTGGAAAAAAATGCTATGGTGGTGATGAGGGGAGAAAGAGATGTTCACAATACCTACATGTTAATGAGGGGTACTGTTGTAAGTATAGTCATATCTTTGTATTCCGATAGAGAGGTGAGAAGATTAAGTCATGTAAGGTTGGTTTGCATGAGGGAGCAAAGGCTTAACATGGATGATTTGAGTAGAGTTTGGATTCACAGAGACATAGATAGCAAGCTATAGTTGCTTCATGGAGGCGTGGTTGAGGGAGAGTCATGGTTATCTCGAAGAAGCTTTATTAGCTGCGCCCTGATATGGTTGTCTAAAGGGACATGCACGTCAAAAAAAATTGATAGGTTTGGCTGAACTTTGGGCATGCAAAGTCGTAGCATTGGTTTACGGCAAGATGGTTCAATGGAGATTGGAGGGTATAGGTCAAGTAAGCTCGAAAACTTGAGTTTTGGGGTTGGCTCCAAGTTATTAAGTGAAAGAACGTGAGAAAGTTGAGATGGTCTTATTGATGATAGCGGTAATCTATGATTCGTAGAGGAGTCAACAAAGTTGAGTATGTTTTGCAAGTTCTCATGGGACGGAGTCTTCGTCAAGGTGGAGTTTATTGAAGTTTGGGTGGAATTTCATGGTTTTTCACATGGGATGATTTCTCGCCAAGGTGAAGATTGTTGAGAAGTGGCAAAAAACTGAAGGGCCAGCGGTCTAGTGACCGCTGGGGGGTCCAGAGAGTTTTTGCCTTTTGAACCCAGCGACCGCTAGGCACCGAGTGACCGCTGGGAGTGCTACAATAGGTTTTTTTAAGCAAATCGGGACTTGTTTTGGACTCCTATTTTGATATAGATAGGTTTTCTTGAACCCCAATTGTTGTCTACTATATAAAGACATGTTACCTAGAGTTGTGTATGAGTTTGTGATTTGTATCCTTCAATAAAACTTCTGCTTTCTCATTGTGGACGTAGACATTAGGCTAAATTATGTCATATCTTACATCCATGTTCTTTGTGCGACTTTGTTCCTGGTGTTGTGTGTTCCCAACAATGTATGCCACAAGCTCAGTAATCAAAGTCATGCAGTCACAATTTATAATTTTTAGCTCTAAATGGTTCGAACAATAAGCAAGAAAGGAATGAAAGTACCAGCTAGCTCAAGAAACGCTCCTCCTCCTCCTATCTGGCCTGATCTTCCTGAATAAGTCATTAGCTTATTATCATCCGAGCTATATCTAATGGCCACCATTCGGGAAAGTGGAGTGATTAAGTCATGGAGAACTAGAAACAAAAATATCAGCGCTACAATTTTGCCTCCTCATTGGCTCAAGTTCTTGAATCATCTGCTCAAAATGAAGCCAAAGCCGCCTACTAATTACTGGACCTCTTTCTATCAGAGATACAACAAGGTGTACCATAATGCGCGATCAAACTACATCTGCTCTTTGCATACCAGTGGCGACATTTTGTTGGTTGTTGAGTATATAAATGGCTGTTGGACCATTATCTTAAGGCATTATTTGAAGTGGAATAGAGATCATCGAGACCAACCGACATATTTCTACCAATATCTCTGGCTATTGGACACTTGCTTCGTCGACACGAATTATCATGATTTTTGAAGTATAGAGTCTCGACAATGTAACTGAGATGTATGGTGATGGCCGAAGATCAACTGGTTATAAAGATGAGAGAAACGGAGCAAAGAAAACGAAGCAAGAAGCCAAAGCCTAGCAGCCGCCAGGCCTTGAGCACGCAAGGCCCCTTGCGCATGCAAGGGGAGTATAGGCGATTCTCTGGCAAACATTAGAGACCCCTACGAATCCCAAGGAATTCAGGATTTCTAACCATGAATAAAAAAAATGCCTCCGCTCGCCTCCAATTGACCTAGGAGAGGAAGAAAATTCTAAAACGTAGATTTGTCCGGAGAGAATCTCTCCCTCTTCCTTAAATCTCCAAAAATAGATACTAGGAATCTCTCCTTCTCCCATTAAATTTTTCTCGTAAGCTTGTTTATGAATTAATATACATTTTTTTAAAAACAACTGAACCTTGGAACCGAATTTTTTTAGCATATTTATGCTCTATAAATTAAATTGGGCCACATTATTTTGAGACTTATTTTTTAATAAAAACTTTTTCCTTTTTCTCCAATGTTCGAACCCCATTTTCAGACATTGATATCAAGCCTCTATCTCATCCTTTTCCACTTCAACTTGAAGAAACTCCAAAAAAAATTTTTGATAAATAAAATCTTTATATTAAATATCAAGATAAATTACACAAGTACAAATCGCCAACATAAATTAACTAGAATAATCGCAAAATAATGATCATTAGTTAGAGATGGCTCCAAAGAAAAACAAGAAAATAAAGAAACTAGATGCCAGTAATGGCTTCGTACTTGGCCAGATCTTCCCGAGCAGCTCATCAACTTAATATCAAGCGAGCCAACCTTAATGGCTTCTATTGTGGCAGTGACGTTATTAAGTCATGGAGATCTAGGAATGGAAGTTGCAAGTGTTCAAGTTCCTCCGGTGTTCCACATCTTCTTCCATATCTTGAAATCTCAAATAAACCAATTGAATTAAACCAAATCTCAGTGAATCCATTCACTTCTTTCCGTCCAAGAATCCAAAAATTGGATCGTTGTACCCAGTCTCGGATCGTCTACTCGTTGAGTACCTACAGGAACACTTCTTCGACACTTTATCAATATCACGATCAAAGGCAGAAAGGTAACTCGATCAAGAGAATTCGTAATTTGAAGTTGCGATCAAGAGAATTCGTAATTTGAAGTGGGAAGTCATCTCCAGAGACCTACTACCATTCTATTTCTTCAACATACCATGGCCTAATGGGGAAGAAACTAGACTGTGACATGTTTGACCTAAAATGTTATGACCCATCGGAGCCGTTCCATTTCTATCGTATTACCGATGGGGTTGGATTCCATGGCAGGTTCTATATCCTCAGCTTGTAAGGAACCCTCACGCTGGTCGAAGAGGAGGGTTTAGATTGGGAGCTTAAGATGACGCGTGTTGGAAAAAGGAGAGCCGTTACTTCCATTCAGTGCAAACACATCAGGAATTCATGGTAGAATCAGATGAAAAAACGCTGGTGCTTTTCCTTGTTTCCAAACAATCTATCGAGGTTGTCGATGACGTAGAAGTCTACAAGGTGGATGCCGGTGACCTCGCGCTGGTTGACTGGCAGGATATTTGTTAGCGGATCGTAAGTAATAAAAGTGTCAATTAAAGAAAGAACAATACACCAGATTTACTGATGAGTGTGAAATACACCCATTATTCGTGTCCTTTTAGCAGGTTGTTCTTAGTGTTTTAGGTTGATTTATTTGCATTTTAGTTGTCGTAGTGTTAGTTTTCGTTCATTGTGTGTTTTTGTAGAGTTTATCATTTTTCATTGAGTTTGCTTATTTTTAGGAGCCTATTCGAGGAGAAGTGGAGGATGATCAAGCGGACACACGAAGGCAAGGACAAGACGGAAGTTGCAAAGGCAAAGAGTACAAAGTACGGGTAGCTGGCGCACGCCAAAGGATATGGCACATGCCAAGTAGCCGTTACTCGAACGACCACTCACGCAGATGATCATGTGCACTAGAAGAAGGAGAATTCACGAAGACCTTGGCGCACGCCAGACCAGTCTGACAGAAATAAAAACAATCTGAGTGTTGGACAAACAAAAGGAAAATTGACTTAAGTCGGCTTATGGCTTTCAAGAAGGATGGGGGACAAGTTTGCTGACTTCTTAGATATTTTGTAGTAGATATTTATCTTAAGATAAGTTAGGTTATATATTTTGTTTACTATTTCACTAGTAAGTTAGTATATAGACTATTTTTGCTTTGTATGTAAAAGAGAACCAAGTGTGTGCAAGAGAGAGATGAGAAATAGACAAAAAACCAAATATTCTCTCTATTTTTGGACATGGATGTGAAGGCAAGAAAGCTTGAAGACTTTGGCTAAGCTTTCTTACCTTTACTCTTTCCATATGTTAATAAAGATGTATGTTATTTATATAAGCATGTGTGAGTAGTCTTTCTTTGAGTTTGGTACTTTGTTACCTTGCATGTAGCCACTGATTTGAGAGTTGAGTATGTCTATAAATGTGTTCTTATTAACATGCTTCATACCATGCTTAGACTTGCTTCATCACCAAGCCTTAGTAGCTAGTCAAAACTTGAGACCGAAAGGAGATAGGATTGATGAAAAGGTTAGTTTGATGATGAGTACTCTTGCTAGGAGAGAAATCTTCCTTGGTGACCTACTTTTTGTCCTTTGAGTGAAGCTTATAATTGGTGCTTAGCTAGTTTAGATGGTTTGTGGGGTCAAAAGAACATATGTAGCCTTCTAAGCCTAGTTAAGTAGCAATTTAGACTCATCTTACACGAAAGTGTGGTCGATATTACCTTAGAACTACTCGGACCACATCACTTACTCAATAAACCCCCTAAATCTTATGGTTATATTGCTGGTTTAGGTATCTTACTCCTTTTAGTATCTTAAGTTGTTATTCATAGAAAGTAAGTAACTAGTAAACCCATAGCTTATGTTTGTGATCTTTATATTTGTGTTTTAGACTTTAGATAGTGTGATTAACAAACCAAACTTCATAATCTTATCTTAGACTAGTAAGTGAACCAAAGAGTAGGCCTAAAAACTCAATCCCTGTGGTACGACAATCCCTACTTACTCTTATTGTAATTCGCTGCAATTCTGCTGATACATTAACACACGCCAGCCCTAATTGGGGCACGCCAGGTTTGTTTGTCCGAGAGCCTTCGGCTCGTGCCAGGTGCAGTTGGTGCACACCTGAGCTTCATGCTAGTTGAAGGTTGGCACACGCCAACCTTGTTCGACGTATGCCTAGTAGACCAAACAAACAACTAATCGTCCATTGTTAAGTAGAATTAAGGTAGAATGTTTAAACAAGCGAATCAATCAATTGGCGCCGTTGCTGAGGATAAAAAGTCAAAGAAGCTGGCGCATGCCAATAGACCTAGCGTATGCTAGTTTTGGCTAGAACAGTTTATAAAACTCTCAGGCGTGCGCCACTCTTCACAAAATTTCAAAATCTAAACTCTCCCGCCTCTGAAAACTTTGAAACCCACTAAGCCCAATCCTTCTCGACCATTTTCCCACATTACTTAACAACCGAAATGTGATTTACAATGGTGGATGATGCATGATCTAGCCAAATTTGACGTGGGGATAGAAGAAAGCACATGAGAAACCCTACGCCTTCACCACCAGATTCTCCACTCTCAGACATCCGTGACCACTACGACACTCCCTTTGCAATCTTTTACGATTGGGAGGGAGAGAGGTATCAAAAGTTTTCTCAACTTACTACCCTTAGTCATTTCAAAATTAATTGGGATGACATGAAGATAATGGGAGTAGATAGAAAATTGCGGTCGGCCATTAGGAAGATAGGGTGGGATTACTTTGCAAATAAGAGTATAAAGACTAGGCAGGAGCTAGTGTTAGAGTTCTATTGCACGTTGCAGGTTATGGAAAACAGAGATCCATTCACTACACGTGTCTTTGATACTGATTTTTGCATGAATGAACCCTAAGTTTAATGACCTCTTTGACCTTAAGTCTTGAGTAGGGACTTTAGACTTCACACCTGCTAGTAAGGTCCATCGGGCATGGCATGAGATTACTGGTTTTGAGAGATACGAGTCAGGGAGGGCGCCTAATGCGCTAATTAGAGAACCATACTTAGGCATCCTCTATCGTTTTATGACTCTGATCTTTAGTGGTGAATGAGAAGAGTCTAAAGTGTTCAATCTCAGCTTTATGCCATCGACTGCCTATGCCATAACATACCTTTTACCATATTTGCTATGGTGATCGACTGCTTTGCACGTTCCATTAGTGATAGGGAACCTAGGTTTATGTACTTGGGTCATATTATTTCTTGCATTGCACGTCACCATTTCTCTGAATAGTTTGTAGACTTTTGAGGATCAATTGTGGAACTGGTGCAGCTTGACATCGAGAAACTCCACTATAGTAAGCTGATCAAGAGGACACCAAGTAATGGCAGGGAGATTGTTGAGTACAAGTCTTGGGAAGAGAGAAAGGCAGTTCAGGATCGCCTTATAGCAGCAGGGCAGATGCCAGCACAGAGATAGGAGGGTCCTTGTCAGGATTCAGATGAAGCAGGCCCCAGCCATCAGTACAGGCCCAGCATGACGAAGCAGGACTGAGTCATTGGGCACCTGACTCACAGGTAAAGATGCAATATTTACGTGACCAGTTTGCTGTGATGCAAGTACAACTATAAGGTCAAAGAGAGCAGCTTCATGGTTATAGCGTGCAATTGTAGGACTATGTAGTTAGCAATGCAACCAGGTAAGATTACTAGTACGACTATAATGCTCACATGGAAGCCGAGCTTGGAGCTTAGAGAGAAAAGCAGAGGGCATTTTACGCCAAACAAAGAGCTCACATGCACGCTAGCAAGAGTATTACGAGTAGTAACGAGCACATACAAAGTGGATGCACAAATGGGTGGAGAACTTTGGTAGTGGCTTCATATTCCCACCACCTCCTCCTGCTTAAGATAATTGACAGGAAGCTCCTTTTTCCTTTCTTTGTTTACTTTCATTTTATTTGTTTTCTTTGTTTGTTTACTTTTATATCTTTTTATTATGTTTTTAAGTTTTTATGCATGTAACTCATTTAATGTTCGTATTTATTACTACAAGGTGATCTTATTAGGCTTAGAGCCAAAAAGGTCACAAGAAGGTAGTTTACATGACACGCCATTAGTGAGTTTATTGTATTACCTTTGTTTTCTTTTTGTGATTAGGTGTTTATTAGTATTTTAGACACCTTGAAGACAATATGTCATTCAAGTGTGGGGGAGGGTTCCTTCTAGGAATCTTCCTTTTCGGATGTTTAAACTTGTTTTGCATGTTAGTATGTTAGGTTGTTTTGTTTAGGTTTAGACTTGGCATGAATTTTTCAAAAATATTTGACCTCCCTCAAAAGTTTTCAACTTGTGTTAGAATTTTATTATTCTCTTAGTTAGGGATTTAATTCGAGCGCAAAGCCTAGGAATTGGTAGAATCCTCGTACTCTATTGTTTAGACTATTGGTCTCACTATATAGACTAGACTAGAGGGTTGTTGAGTGTACCTTGTGAGTATTTGAGCCAATAGAAGTGTCACAACCCGTAACCTGTTGGTCGCAACCGGTGCAAGGATTCAACTAAAACTAACGTCAATCGAATCCATGCAAGCCTCATAAACATAAACATGCTATATCATATCTATACAGCAACCTAAATGCACTCGCAACCATACCACTATACATCATCTACAACAAACTCCAAAAACAACTATACATCCATCTACATCATCAACTATATCTAAATACACTAGAAATCCATAATATCCAAAATGACATCTTCGTAGGCCCGACCTCAAAAGCAAGCTCTCGTGACTCCACAAAAACTGTACAAGATCACCAACTAAGGATCTGGAAAATAAATAAGAAAGAATGGTGAGACAAGATCAGTGAGTAGATAATAAGGACCATGAGGTTAACGAAGGTCAATGGTTTATATATAGTGTTATATTAATCATAATACATAATAGTTTCATATGGTCGTAACATACGTAATATAGAACATGAGGGTTAAGAGCCAAGCATTAGATCACAACATAAGGCATAAATGCTACACAAGCATAAATGCAACATAAACATAAGTCATATGCGCATAGATGCTCCCAAAGAGCAAGACACATGGCATACACCCCAAAGGCTTAATGCATACCACATGCAGTCCCAAAGACCTCATAAACATAACGTGAACATCATACAAGGCTCGTAACCATATGGAATAATAATAATAACTATTCTGAATTATATCAAGGAATGAGTTCAAGGTCTTTCAACGAAATGGGTTCAACGATGGCGTATCAACGAAATGGTTCAAGGGAAGTCAAGGAAATACTTATTCACTTTCCAGTTTTAAAATGACAAAGAATATAGATAGCAAATGAAAATAATGTTTTCGTGAACCCATTATCCACTCACCTCAACTTTCTCCAAGTGCGTAAAACTTAAGCGTTCCTAGACGATTTGGCTCGTTGGTTGTCCACTTCTTTTCCTAATAACAAATAAACTCTACGTAACTATACTATATTCAAAAAAATCTTGAGCATGCTTAAAGAAGTACATGGCAGCCCCTATACATGCCAAATTCCCACTTGAAGCCAACCAACTAATCACTTCTAATAATTTCCAACAACACATCCAACACCTCCATCAAGATGCCTACATAACCAACCATCCTTACATTAACATCATCAATAACCCATGAAAATCACCAAAACAGGACTCCTCTAATTGTCTTTCATCATATCATATCCAAAAATCAACTCCACAATCAACATAACCAAATCATAAGATCGTTTTCCCTTCAACCTACTTGAATCCGAGATCTCAGCAACTCGGCCAGAATAAAATGGACCTCCTTGGTTCATTATTTCACCATATCAACAAAATAAATATACCACATAATAGGGTTTTGTGTTCCTTACAACTTCCTAGACATTTTCGAAGTCTATTTCCTAACCTAAACCCACTTACCGAACATGTTTTCCACGACCTACCTGCTTGTTCTTCTTTCTCCTACTAGCTTCTTTCTCTTTCTTATTTTGGTTTTCTGAGGGGTTAAAAACGGTGTGGCTTGTCCTAAGGTACGTTTAGGGTCTTATAAGGTTCCTTGATAACTCTCCTTAATGACTATCTCATTTTCTTAAGGTTAAAAAGGTAAAAACATTTAACTCTTCCTGATTGGCTGCCTCATTCTCGTCTAGTAACAAATCAGCAACTTCAAGCTTAATTTCAACCCTCTTCCATTCACAATCTGAACAATCTTAAGTCTATTTAATTATAGATCTATGTCTTAGCTTTCTAAAGAGCTTTTACTCGTCCATTTTGGACAAGACATGAGAGAGTTATGGCTTTTCTCTCCAAGCAGCTCAAATCTGTCTAAGTCACCCGAGGTTAGTTTAACATAAACCTAAAACTAAGCTAAGTGACAAAAATGAAAGCTAATCTAGTAGTCTTAGAAGACTCTATCATGTGTAATCATGCTTATGAAGTTGTCGGAACATCAATCTATTAGAATAGTTGCCTAACGGACCAACCAACGCTAATGCCGATATAACATAAAAGTGGTACTTATATTAGCTTAATCGTAAAACAACTTAGCTAACAATACTTAGGAGTATAACGTGGTAGAGGGTTTACAATTCTCCTCCCCTAAAAATAATTTTGTCCTCGAAATTTACTTACCCAAGTCATGAAATAGATGTGGATATCATGTTCTCATGTCTTTCTCCGTTTCCCAAATGGCTTCTTCAATGTTATGACTGCGCCATATTACTTTAACCAACAGAATTATCTTGGATCGTAAATTCTTTTCCTTTCTATCCAAGATCTGAACTGGCACTTCTTCATACGTCAAGTCTTCTCTCAATGTAACTGGTTCCATGTCCAATATTGTTGATTCTTCCTGAATCATACACTTTTTCAATAACGAAGCATGAAACACGTTATGGATCTTCGATAACTCAGGTGGCAATGCTAAACGATATGCAACTAGCCCAACACGTTCTAGAATCTCGTAAGGACCAATGTACCGTTGTGTCAGTTTTCTCTACTTCTTGAATCGTAAAACACCTTTCCAAGGAGAGACTTTTAAGAATACCTTATCGCCGACATTAAACTCAAGATGTCTTCTTCCTTGATCGACATAAGTTTTCTGACGTTGTTGAGCTATCTTCAATCTCTCCTTAATGACTTTAACCTTCTCCATAGTATCATGTACAACTTCAGGTCCTGTCAACTTCCTTGCTCCTTCTTCGTCCCAACAAATTGGAGATCTACATTTTCTTCCATATAAAGCTTCATAAGGTGCCATGCCAATGCTCGTGTGAAAGCTATTATTATACGCAAATTCAATCAATGGAAGATGATCATCCCAACTACCAACAAACTCCATTGTACATGATCGTAGCATTTTCTCCAAGGTTTGAATAGTTCTTTCCGATTGTCCATCAGTCTGAGGATGAAAAGAAGTCCTGAACTTGACTTTGGTACCCATAGCATCCTGTAGACTAGGCCAAAATCTAGAAGTAAATGGAGGATCTCTATCGAAAACAATAGAAACTGGAGCGCCATGTAACCTCACAATTTCACTAACATACAACCGCGCAAACTTGTCCATAGTAATGGTCATAGAGATTGGTAAGAAATGAGCTGACTTCGTGAGTCTATCAATAATAACCCAAATGGCATCATGCTTTCTCGATGTCCTTGGCAAGTTAGTAACAAAGTCCATCGTGATATGTTCCCATTTCTATTCAGGTATTGGCAAAGGTTCCAGTAGTCCAATTGGACATTGATGCTCAACTTTCACCTGTTGACAAACCATACAACTTGCTACATAGTTTGTAACATCTTTCTTCATACCTGACCACCAATAATTTTCCTTCAAAGCACGATACATTTTGGTACTCCCTGGGTGCATAGTATGTGGAGAACAATGAGCTTCTTCTAATATCTCCCTCTTCAATTCAGCTTGATCGGGAACACACACCCTGTTGTGGTACAATAACATTCCATCATCGCGTATGGCAAACTCATTATTATCTCCTTTTTGAACTTCACCTCTTATTTGCTGTAACTTTGTATCTTGTTCTTGCAGATCACGTATCTCGTCATACAACATAGGCCTCACCCTTAGATTAGCAATAAGGATACCTTGTTCTCCAATTCTCAACTGAACTCTCAACTTCCTGAGTTCCAATAATAATGGTAGGTAGGCCACTCGCAAGTGTGCCAAGCTGCCAGTAGATTTTCTACTAAGCGCATCCGCTACTGTATTCGCCTTTCCTTGTTGGTAATCTATGGTACAGTCATAATCCTTCAACAATTCCACCCATCTTCTTTGTCTCAAATTCAACTCCTTCTGAGTGAGCAAATACTTCAAACTTTTATGATCAGTAAAAATACGGCAAGTTTCTCCATACAAGTAATGTCTCCATATCTTCAAAGCAAATACCACCGCAGCTAATTCTAAGTCATGTGTAGGATAATTCAACTCGTGCTTCCGTAATTGTCTTGAAGCATAAGCAATCACCCTATCATTCTGCATAAGTACATAACCTAAACCACGATGAGAAGCATAACTATACATAACATATTCACAACCAGCTATAGGAAGTGTAAGCACTAGAGCTGATGTCAAACGAGTCTTAAGTTCTTGGAAGCTCTGATCACATTCATCATTCCATACAAACTTCACATCTTTCCGAAGAAGTTTAGACATTGGAGCTGCAATCTTGGAGAAATCCTTCACGAATCTCCTATAATAACCTGCTAAACCCAAGAAACTTCTAACTTCCGTGGCATTCTTAAGAGGCTCCCATTTGAGCACAACTTCCACTTTCTTTGGATCTACTAATATCCCCTCTGCCGAAATCACATGCCCTAAAAACACCACCTCATTTAGCCAAAATTCACATTTACTCAACTTGGCATAAAGTTCCTTCTCTTTCAGCACTTGCAAAACAATTCTCAAATGATCTGCATGTTCTTCCCTTGTACGCAAATAGACAAGGATGTCATCAATGAACACCACAACAAACTTATTAAGGTAAGTATGAAATACCTTGTTCATCAAACTCATAAATGCAGCCAGAGCATTAGTCAGACCAAACGGCATAACCAAAAACTCGTAATGACCATAACGAGTCCGAAAAGCCGTCTTAGGTACATTACACTCCTTAATCTTCAACTGATGGTAGCCTGCACACAAATCGATCTTGGAAAATACTTTTGCATCTTGGAGTTGATCAAACAAATCATCAATACGTGGCAAAGGATACTTGTTCTTGATTGTTATCTTATTCAACTCTCTAAAGTTAGTACACAACCGCATAGAACCATCCTTTTTCTTCACAAATAACACTGGTGCTCCCAGGGTGAAACACTTGGCCTAATATAGCCTTTCTCAAGTAGTTCTTGCAATTGAACTTTCAATTCCTTCAACTCGGTTGGAGCCATTCTATATGGAGCTTGAGACATAGGAGTGGATCCTGGCACTAAGTCAATTGCAAACTCAACTTCTCTATCAGGAGGCAAGCCTGGAAGATCTTCTGGAAATACTTCAAGAAATTCACAAACCATAGGAATATCATCCAACCTTGGTCCACTAACTCTTGTATCAATGACATGAGCTATATACGCTTCACACCCTTTTGTAATAAGTCTGCTTGCAAGGAAATACACG
This sequence comes from Hypericum perforatum, assembly GCA_012979155.1. Classification (NCBI taxonomy): domain Eukaryota; kingdom Viridiplantae; phylum Streptophyta; class Magnoliopsida; order Malpighiales; family Hypericaceae; genus Hypericum; species Hypericum perforatum. The sequence continues at coordinate 21,776 of SOPF01021540.1, forward strand.
ACGTTGTCCACAATAAGTGAACTCATCTTCTCCAGGTAACTTGAATACTACTTCCTTTTTGAAATAGTCTACCATAGCATGCCAACGAGCTAACCAGTCCATGCCAAATATTACATCAAAGTCCTCAATCCCCAAAGGAATCAAGTTCGCTAACAGCTTATGCTCACCAATCAACACATCACAATTTCTTATCACATGCTCAACTATCAAGGAATCACCAATTGGAGTGGAAACTACCAATGGTTGATCTAACAGACCCTTTGCTTTATCAGCTAATAATGCAAAGCTATGCAACACAAATGAATGCGTAGAACCAGGGTCTACCAAAATATGAGCATCGTGACCAAGAATAGACATTGTACCTGCGACCACATCTGGATTCACTTGAGCATCATCTTGCGTCATGGCAAAAAGTTGAGCCTGAGTACGTGGATGGCTAGACTGGCTTCCACCCTCAATCATGCTTCTCTTCCCTTTGTTTGCCTGTGATACCTCTTGAGTCTTACTTCCACCAGCCCCTACATCAGATGTCCTAGTTGAAGCCTCGAACCGACTACCTTATTGCAAAGTCTGCGGACAATCTCTAACCATATGCCCCTTCTGTCCACAGCGATAACAAACTCCCTTACCCTTCAAGCATTCACCTAAATGATGCTTATTGCAGTTGCGACATAAAGGGTAATCCATCTAATTGCTTCTACTCAACCCCCTCTGACTAACTTCACTATACTCATCATTAGGCTTTCCTTGATCACCATATTGTAATCGTGGTTGTGACAAGGTACCGCCTCTCTTGATTGGCCTATTACTGCTCCACTGATTGTATCACTTTCCACCCTCTTGCCTTTGTTGTTCCATTTTCCATTCAGCCTTACTCTGCTCTACTCGCAGTGCTGCTTTCACAATCAGTCCATACTCTTTATACATCAAACCTACAACAGTGGATCTGATATTCTCACGTAAACCCTGCTCAAATCTCTTGCAGTTGTCCGTTTCCTTGCTTACCATCTCAGGAGAAAAACGCGACAACTCAATAAACTTTGATTCATACTCAGCTACACTCATCCCACCTTGTACCAGTTTAGTAAACTCAATCACCCTTGCATCTCGGAAAGTCTGTGGCAAATAATAATCTTCGAACTCTTTCTTCAGCACTTCCCATGACATTGGTACTGAACCAGTGTATTTGCGCTGAATAGATTCCCACCAATAGCTAGCATTTCCCTGAAAAAGAGACTGAATGCAAGCTATCTTCTCTTGATCCGTACACTCCAGCAAATTCAATATCTTTTTCGTCTTCCTCAACCAAGTATCAGCCTCAAGTGGAGTGACCTTACCATAGAAATACGAGACTCCTAACTGATGCATACGAATGTAAGGAGGGTCTTTCTTTGTCATCGATGAAACTACCCTCGACAACATCGCAATCGCAGCATGTGTAGGAGATGAAGTCGAAGCTGAAGTAGTAAGAACTACTGGTGGAGGAACTACATCAGAAGGAATATTGGAACTAGGTGAATCTTGCTGAGGTGTCCTACGGGCCATTGAAGAATCCTCCTTATTCTTATGAGTACGTTTAGACATCAACAAACCTATAAGAACAAATGACTAAAGTCAATCCAATAAATCCTCAAATCTCATAATCCTACATTCAAATAATAAGCCTACACTCATCTACCCCCTTATCTTCTACTCAACCTATCCACCTTCACATCCACGCTCACCGTACCAAAATTGTCACAACCCGTAACCTGTTGGTCGCGACCAGTATAAGGAATCAACTAAAACTAACGTCAATCGAATCCATGCAAGCCTCATAAACATAAACATGCTATATCATATCTATACAGCAACCTAAACGCACTCGCAACCATACCACTATACATCATCTACAACAAACTCCAAAAACAACTATACATCCATCTACATCATCAACTATATCAAAATACACTAGAAATCCATAATATCCAAAATGACATCTTCGTAGGCCCGACCTCAAAAGCAAGCTCCCGTGACTCCACAAAAACTCTACAAGATCACCAACTAAGGATCTGGAAAATGAATAAGAAAGAATGGTGAGACAAGATCAGTGAGTAGATAATAAGGACCAAGAGGTTAACGAAGGTCAATGGTTTATATATATAGTGTTATATTAATCATAATACATAATAGTTTCATATGGTCATAACATACGTAATATAGAACATGAGGGTTGCGAGCCAAGCATTTGATCACAACATAAGGCATAAATGCTACACAAGCATAAATGCAACATAAACATAAGTCATATGCGCATAGACGCTCCCAAAGAGCAAGACACATGACATATGCCCCAAAGGCTTAATGCATACCATATGCAGTCCCAAAGATCTCATAAACATAACGTGAACATCATACAAGGCTCGTAACCATATGGAATAATAATAATAACTATTCTGAATTATATCAAGGAATGAGTTCATCACAACAAAGGTCTTTCAACGAAATGGGTTCAACGATGGTGTATCAATGAAATGGTTCAAGGGAAGTCAAGGAAATACTTATTCACTTTCCAGTTTTAAAATGACAAGGAATATAGATAGTAAATGAAAATAATATTTTTTGTGAACCCATTATCCACTCACCTCAACTTCCTCCAAGTGCGTAAAACTTAAGCATTCCTAGACGATTCGGCTCGTTGGTTGTCCACTTCTTTTCCTAATAACAAATAAACTCTACGTAACTATACTATATTCATAGAATCATGAGCATGCTTAAAGAAGTACATGGCAGCCCCTATACATGCCAAATTCCAACTTGAAACCAACCAACTAATCACTTCCAATATTTCCAACAATACATCCAACACCTCCATCAACATGCCTACATAACCAACCATCCTTACTTTAACATCATCAATAACCCATGAAAATACCAAAACAGGACTCCTCTAATTGTCTTTCATCATATCATATCCAACAATCAACTCCACAATCAACATAACCGATTCATAAGATTGTTTTCTCTTCAACCTACTTGAATCCGAGAGCTCAGCAACTCGGCCAGAATAAAATGGACCTCCTGGGTTCATTATTTCACCAAATCAACAAAATAAATATTCTCTGGAATAAGGTTTTCTGTCCTCTACAACTTCCTAGACATTTTCAAAGTCTAATTCCTAACCTAAACCCACTTACCAAACAGTTTTTTCAGGACCTGCCTGCTTGTTCTTCTTTCTCCTACTAGCTTCATTCTCTTTCTTGTTTTGGTTTTCCGAGGGGTTAAAAATGGTGTGGCTTGTCCTAAGGTAAGTTTAGGGTCTTATAAGATTCCTGAATAACTCTCCTTAATGCCTATCTCATTTTCTTAGGGTTAAAAAGGTAAAAACATTTAACTCTTCCTGATTGGCTGCCTCATTCTCGTCCAGTAACAAATCAGCAAATTCAAACTCAATTTCGACCCTCTTCCATTCACAATCTGAACAAACTTAAGTCTATTTAATTATATATCTATGTCTTAGCTTTCTAAAGAGCTTTTACTCGTCCATTTTGGACAAGAAATGAGAGAGTTATGGCTTTTCTCCCCAAGCAGCTCAAATCTGTCTAAGTCACCCGAGGTTAGTTTAACATAAACCTAAAACTAAGCTAAGTGACCAAAATGAAAGCTAATCTAGTAGTCTTAGAAGACTATATCATGTGTAATCATGCTTATGAAGTTGTCGGAATATCAATCTATTAGAATAGTTGCCTAACGGACCAACCAACACTAATGTCGATATAATATAAAAGTGGTACTTGTATTAACTTAATCGTAAAATAACTTAGCTAATGATACTTAGGAGTATAACGTGGTAGAGGGTTTACAGTAAGAGACACCAGTCTCTATATTTTTCATGAGATGCATACTAGAGTTAGTTGATCGAGGTATCCTACTAGTACTTATCGTAGTCTAGGTTGTGTGGAAGTTAGTGAAAGGACATGGGCATTCTTTGACATTGAGCCTAGAGCTTTAGAGCCAAAATCTCTTATATATCCATTGTTTAAATCCGTTGAGCCCATGCTTTTCTTGATCTTAGATGAGAAGCCAATCTTAAACCTTATATTAATCATCTTCCTTACCTTTTGTCATCCAGTCTGAGGACATTTAGGTTTGTTTGTGTGTGAATGTATTGGGTTTAGTTGGTAGCTTAGGTTTAATTTGAGTTATTTTTATTTGGATGTTGGAGTTTTGGCCATGTAAGAAGCCGAGTTTTTGCCTAGAATGTGCTAAGTTTGTATAGTTCGTTGAAGTTTGTGAATAAGTGTTGTTTATAAAAATAAAAAAAAAGAAGAAAGAAGAAAAAAAAGAAGAAAAGAAAAGAAAAAGAAGTGAAAAAGAATGTAAAGTTGAATAAGGCATGTTGTCTAGGCAAAACTTGTGCTTCTCGGTTTTAGTACATTGGGATACTTGGGAGAGTGCTTATAAATGTGATATTTATAAGGATGTTTAGATTAGACGAGTGATTAGTTATATTTGTGACATGTCCTCAGATTGGGTGGTTTAGCTACCATCCAAATATTTTACCTCACCTTGACCTTAAGCCCCATTACAACCCGATGAAAAGACCCCCTGATCATTAGCAACCATTGCAATTTTTAGATAATGTTGAGTAAGACATAGCATGCTTTGAGATATATTGACATGTATGCGAGTGATAGGAAGTTGACCCTACAGATTAGTTAAACTTTTCTATCCTCGTGAGGTCAACCTTCTAGTATCTTTTATAAAGAGTTAACACTTGCTTAAACAATTGAGTGTTGAAGTATCTACTAGTTCGTTGTGCTTTGCATTTTGAATTAATGAACTTACTTAGTTTATGATTTCATTGTGATATGAGTTGATATTTTTGAGGGAAGTTAAGTGTTGATCCATTCATGCTATGTCTTTACCTTGTTATGTGTTTATTTATTCTTATTTGATTTTCGTTTAGGTTGTTGTCCATATTTTGAGTTTTTGCTTAGGGACAAGCAAAGATTCAAGTGTGGGAGTGTGATGAGTATGAAATACAATCATTATTCGTGTCCTTTTAACAGGTCATTTTTAGTGTTTTAGGTTGATTTATTTGCATTTTAGTTGTCGTAGTATTAGTTTTCATTCGTTGTGTGTTTTTGTAGAGTTTATCGTTTTTCATTGAGTTCGCTTATTTTTAGGAGCCTATTCAAGGAGAAGTGGAGGACGATCAAGTGGACATGCAAAGGCTAGGACAAGATGGAAGTTACGAAGGCAAAGAGTGTAAAGTACGGGTAGCTGGCACACGCCAAATGACATAGCGCACACCAAGTAGCTGTTACTCGAATGACCATTCATGCAGACAACCATGTGCACTCAAAGAAGGATAATTTGTGAAGACCTGCACACGCCAGACCAGTCTGACAGAAAAAAATAATCTAAGTGTTAGACAAACAAAAGTAAAATTGACTTAAGTCAGCTTATGGTTTTCAAGATGGATGGGAGACAAGTTTGCTGACTTCTTAGATATTTTGTAGTAGATATTTATCTTAGGATAAGTTATATTAGATATTTTGTTTACTATTTCACTAGTAAGTTAGTATATAGACTATTTTTGCTTTGTATGTAAAAGAGAACCAAGTGTGTGCAAGAGAGAGGTGAGAAATAGACAAAAAACTAAATACTCTCTTTGTTCTTGGACATGGATGTGAAGGCAAGAAAGCTTTTGAAGATCTTGGCTAAGCTTTCTTACCTTTACTCTTTCCATATGTTAATAAAGATGTATGTTGTTTATATAAGCATGTGTGAGTAGTCTTTCTTTGAGTTTGGTGTCTTGTTACCTTGCATGTAGCCACTGATTTGAGGGTTGAGTATGTCTATAAATGTGTTCTTATTAACGTGCTTCATACCATGCTTAGACTTGCTTGATCACCAAGCCTTAGTAGCTAGTCAAAATTTGAGACCAAAAGGAGATAGGATTGATGGAAATGTTAGTTTGATGATGAGTACTCTTGCTAGGAGAGAAATCCTTCTTGGTGACCTGCTCGTTGTCCTTTGAGTGAAGCTTATAATTGGTGCTTAGCTAGTTTAGATGGTTGGTGGGGTCGAAAGAACATATCTAGCCTTCTAAGCCTAGTTAAGTAGCAATTTAGACTCATCTTGCACGAAAGTATGGTTGATGTTGCCTTAGAACTACTCGGACCACATCACTTACTCAATAAACCCCCTAAATCTTATGGTTATGTTGCTGGTTTAGGTACCTTACTTTTTTTAGTATCCTAAGTTGTTATTCATAGAAAGTAAGTAACTAGTAAACCAATAGCTTAAGTTTGTGATCTTTATATTTGTGTTTTAGACTTTAGATAGTGTGATTAACAAACCAAACTTCATAATCTTATCCTAGACTAGTAATTGAACCAAAGAGTAGGCCTAAAAACTCAATTCCTGTGGTACGATAACCCCTACTTACTCTTATTGCAATTCGCTTGAATTCTGTTGATATATTGGCGCACGCTAGCCCCAATTGGCGCACGTCAGATTTATTCATCCGAGAGCCTTTGGCTCGTGCTAGATGCAGTTGGTGCACACCTGAGCTTCATGCTAGTTGAAGGTTGGCGTACGCCAACCTTGTTCGGTGTATGCTTGGCAGACCGAACAAACGACCGATCATCCATTGTTAAGTAAAATTAAGGTAGAACGTTTAAACAAGTGAATCGATCATTTACGTGAAAAACTTGTACGACAAAAAACCATGGGTGCACAATAATAAGGAGTTTCATTATGATAGAGAATAGTTATAATATGTCATACTCTACTTAACACACAACAACTTATGTTATAGGACTTACAAAGAATTATATATAATTGTGGTTTAAAAAATCTAACACTAATTATGGATTAGGAAGAAAATTGTGATGCCTAACGGCTATTGGGTCCCCATCGATCTCTACCTAAAAATCCTGAGCTCTCTACCATTAGGCCAGCGATTGCTGGAAGCTGAGCAGTTGCTAGGGGGTGAATTTGGGTCACCAAAAAGTAACACTCCACCTTGAGCCAAATTTCTTATTTGCATCATAAGATTAGCAAATTTAACTCCTTCAAAAATAGCTTCAATATCTTTAATAACCATCGTGCACAATAGTCTTTGGACTAGACTTCAATACAAAACAAGCTCAAGCATCGCTCAAACTTAGTTTCAGGAACTATCTTTGTCATCATATAAGCATGATTATCATGAGTACCGATCTTGCTTACCTTTACATCACATTTGGCAATCACATCTCGGATGTAGTGATATCTCATGTCAATGTGTTTTGTTCTCTCATGTAACACAGAATCCTTAGTAATGCAAATGGCACTTTAATAGTCATAAGAAATGGTAGTGCTAGATAGATTTTCATAAAACTCAGAATACATACCTCTTAATCAGGTAGCCTATTTGCATGCTTTTGTAATTACTATGTACTCGATGTTAGTAGTAGATAGAGAAACATTAGACTACAAGGTTGCTTTCCAATGCACAGCACAACCATCAATGGTGAACATGTACCTATAAATGACCTTATCTTATCCAAATCACTAACAAAATCAGAATTAACAAAATGAACAAGTCTATATTTTAATCTCCCCAACTATAAATGAGCATTAAGAAATCACACAGGTATCTAAAGTTCCACGAAACTGCTTTCCAATGCACTTTTCTAGGATTAACTATGAATCTACTAACAACACACAATGCCTGTGACAAATCTAAGCATGAGCAAACTATGGCATACATAAGTGAACTAACTACACTAGAGTATGGGACTTTAGACATATAATTTACATCATTATTTGACTATGGACATAGAGTTAACAATAGTCTAAACTATGCAACTAATAGAATTTTCACTAGCTTGACATCAACCATATTATAACCATGAAATACCTTATCAACGTAGCTAGCCCCTTTGACTGAGGTATAACTTCTCGAAAGGTCTTTCTCTGAAAATCTTCATGCCAAGAATTTTCTTTGCTGCACCTAGATCATTTATCTCAAATTTACTACTTAACTGTTCTTTAAACTTACCAATTGCTATCTTATCCTTAACATCAATTAATATATCATTGACATACAAAAGAAGATAAATAGCTGAATTATTGGCGAATTTTAGATAAATACAACTATTATAATCAAATCTTTTAAAGCCTTAGAAAAACTTGAAGGTGTCAAACCTCTTGTACTATTATCTTGGAGATTGTTTCCATCCATGATAAAACTTTTTTAATTTGCAGATAAGATCTTCTTTTTCACGAGCAATAAATCTTCAGGTTGATCCATATATATATCCTCTTCCAACTCTCCATGTAAAAATGTAGTTTTAACATCTAACTACTGAAGCTCATAATCATGCATGGCTACTATACTAAGTAAAGTGTAAATAGAGCTATACTTCATAATAGAGGTTAGAAAATACATTGAAGTCAATACCTAAAATCTAGCTGTAGTCTTTAGTAACTAGTATTGCTTTGTACCTTATTTTATCACTCGGAGAAATGCCTTCCTTCTTCTTGAAAACCCATTTGTACCGAATATCTTTCTTCTTAGGCAATCTGACTAGATCTTAAGTATCATTTTGTTCAAGTGATGCCATCTTATGATGTATAGTAGTAATATACTTATTACAATCATCAGAAATAATAACTTTGGAATAACAAGAGGGCTTAATGGTATCTCCAATTTCTTTAATTTCTTCTTCCATATTAAGAATAAAATCAACAAAGTAGCTTCATCTTCATATATCTTGATAAGGCATATATTTCTCCTAGGCCTATCTATTGCAATTAGATTGTCTAGGTGACTACTTAACAACTAGGGAATCTTCATTAATAAGTGCATCATAATGGATAACAACATTCTCCTTATCACGTGAGTCAATAATATGCTCTACCTTGACATTGTATTTTTGTTCACTCTCAACAGAAATATCAGTAAGAGATTCAAATGGGGCATTATCATGATTTATAGTAGCCTCATCAAAGATGACATTTCTACTAATCACCATCTTCTTAGTTTTAGGATTCCATAACTTAAAATCTTTGACCTAAAACTTATAATCAAGAAAGATACACTTAATAACTCTAGGCTCTAACTTTCCATTATCAACATGAGCATAAGTGGAGTAGCCAAAACTTTTAAAATAAAATAATCAGCTGGGGCTCTAGACTATACCTAAATTGGAGTCTTCTTTTTAATAGTAATAGAGAGCGACCAATTAATTAGAAAATAAGCAATGGAGGCAGTTTTAGCCTACAAATGTCTATACAATCCTATATTATACAACATACAATAGACCTTAGAGATAATGGTCCTCATTATATGTATGGCTATACCATTTTAATGAAGAGTATGAGAAAAGGTATAATGCCTAATAATCTCGTGAGACTTACAGTAGGATTTAAATTCATTTAGATAGGATTCCATACCATTATTGATACAAAGTTTCTTCACCTTCTTTTTAATTTACTTTTCAACAATGATCTTCCACTCCTTGAATGCTGAGAATGCTTCAGATTTGTGCTTTAAGAAATAAAACCACACCTTTCTAAATTAGTCATCAATGATAGTAATCATATAATAGGATTCGCCAATGGGTGTCTCTTGAGCTAGTCTCTAAAGATCAGAATGCACATAATTTTGGATACCATTAGTTGTGTGAGTAACGGTGTTGAACTTTACCTTCTTGTACTTGCCAAAGACATAGTACTCACAAAACTTCAGGTGGTCAATGGTATAACCTTCAAGGAAACTATGCTTCCTCAACTCTACCAAACCAAGTCCGCTCATATGCCTAAGACACATACGCCAAAGATTAAAAACATCATTATCAAAACATTATGCCAAAAAATAGGAGTAGTAGTACCTAAATTTATAGAACCTCAAAGATAGTAAAGTCCATTGGACTTTCTCAAATCAGCTTTCATCAAAACCAAAGAACCTTTTATGATCTTCAAAACAACATTTCACCTGCGTATTTGTATCCCTTTTTATTAAAGACACTCAAAGAGATAAAATTCTTCTTTATCCTAGAAATGTAACATATATTAAGTTTTTGATCTGCCATTGAACATATTAATTTAAACAAAACTAATATCTTCAATCTTACTTGATGAGTTATTATAGTCCAACACATAGGGATATATATGATAGGTGCATACTAAATCAAGAATCTACTTGTTATTAGAATTAACAAATTTAGCAATAACGACTTAGTTTGCAGAATAGTCAATCTCAAATTTATTTGTGTTATTTTCTTCTCTTTGCTCTGCAACTTATAACTCTCAGAGATATCATGCCCATCTCTCCTATAATACTTGCAAAACTTGTTATTCTAGTTTTTATATTTTGAGTAGCCTTTGTAACCATTCAAACTTTTATCTTGAGGTCCATAATTTAAGCTCTTTTCCTTTGATCTCTTGCAAACAAGTAAGCCCTCCACATAAAAGCTACTTGAATCATCAGTAGATACCATCTATCACATCTTCTCCTTGGCGTACAAAGCTTCATAAACCTCATTAAGAGTGAGAGAATCAGAATTATACAAGATTATGTCTCTTAAACCCTAATCTTCTTTGTCATACTGGACTTCCATAGACACTAAGTCAGCAATGATCTCCTTCAAATCAAAAATATGTTATAACAAGTTACCTCCTTCTTGTAACTTGTGCAAGAACAATTTTTTCTTTAAATATATCTTACTAATAAGATCCTTTGTCATAGAGATCCTTTCCAACCTTAACCAAAGGGTAGCAACTATCTTTTCCTCGAGAACTTCTTATAGAATATTGTTATATAGGTGGAGTTGAATTTGGGATAAGGACTTATGACCCTTCTTTTTCTCATCCTCAAACCAAACGAAAATAGCCTTCTTGTTAAAATTATGGGATAATTGCCTTCATCCCCCTTGTGTGTATGAAAATTAGCAATTCAACCCCTCTATTTTTTTACTTTATATTTAGCCCTTCAAGTTTGTGGAAAGGGTATCATTTAACCCCTGTCGGCAAAATCGACTATTTTCTTTGGCAAACTTGGATGTGAGATTATTAAAATACCCTTCTCTTAAAAAAACAATTTAAACTCCTTTTTGACGCAAAAAAAGACCATCCCTCTCCTTTCTCAAAAAATCCAGGCAGCAAGAAGGAGTTTTTTGATCATTGGTCTTGTGGGTTTCTCGATGTGGTGCTACTTCAATTGGTTAATTGTGTGCCTTTTTTTATAGGGAGGAAGCTGACATTCCTGTAGAGGTAGTAGCACTGCCACAGCCATTGGATGAGCCTATGAACTTGATGTTAGCACTGTAACTTGTGTTGAAGAATTCGTTGGCTCACGGAGGACTCATCCGTGGCCTTTATGAGGATGCTAAGGTTATTGAGAAGCACACCACCTAGCTTTGTGTGTTGGCAAAAAATTTTGACAACCCTGACTATGTCAAGTTGGTCTAGGCACTCTGCACTAACCATGGAGTTAGTCTCCTAACTGTTCCCACTCAACTGACGCTAGACAAATGGCCGGTATAAGTTTTTGCTGCCTAGCTTTTACACTTACTACCTTTCAGAACAATATTTGCAATCTGTTAGCAAGGAGAGGGCTGGTCTTTTTTGCATTAAAAATGATTTGAAATTATTTTTTTAAAGATAAGGGCATTTTAATAATCTCACTGATGAGTATCTTGAAGCCCTTCAAAATAAACCAATATTCATGGCTCACTAGTTTGTAGCAAGTAAGTGGAAATACCAAGTCAGATCCAAAGAGGAATAAATATTCAATTAACCTAACAAACTAAATAAATAAAAAAATGAGGAAGATTTATGAATGATTAGAAATAAGCTAAATTAAGAAAATGAAAAGAAATATGAATGCAAAATAATGAGAAACAAATGGTAGATTTAAGGTTGGAATACCACGAGGTAGATCATTGGATCAGTAAGGATAATCTGATTCATCTAGCAATTATGAGTAAATCTCCTGCAATCGTAAAGAAACCACTAACATCCTAAAATCAACTAGCCAAATGATCGCCTAACTAGTTGTTTATCACCTAACAAACTGAATGTCAACTGATTTCTAATCTAGAATGCAACAACATTAAGAATAGATGTTCCTACTCCTAGCAATTATACTCAAAACCATTGTATGTACAAACTAGCCTTACTTATTCCTAGTTAATTAGTTTGGTAACAACCGTTCCTCGCTGAATGAACTTTGCTCCTAGTTCAATTCATAACTGCAACCGCTAATCAGAAATTGATGGCATGTGTGTTCTAGAATAAATTCACGACCACAAATCATTCAAGAATAATATTAAGAACAAGAAATAAATAAATACTAAAATGAATAAGATGAATAAAATAAGATTTTCACAACCATGGTTCCTCTCTCAAATCCATTGAGAGGATTAGTTTCTCATAATAAAATCTAGGGAAAATTAGGCTAAGGCCTCTGTACTTTGGGGATTCAACCATTTTAGTCCATACTGTTTTAAAACTACTCTTTGGATCCCTACTATAAATAATAACCAAACTTTTTTGTCCCTAAAAGTAAACATAATTTTTTTATGATCATTATACCCTTTTTGGAAAACTAACCCAAACCCAAAATCTAATCCAACCCAAAATCTAATCTAACCCAAACCTAATTCAACCCAAAATCTAATCTAACCCAAATCTATTTCAACCTAAATTTAATTCAACCACCGCTTGAATCTCCTGGAGTCACCGGCCCTAACCACATCCCCAATTTGAGAAGACTATCGAGGAGACCGTCATTCACGACAAGGCCGTCCTTTTGGCTATCGAAGCTTCAGCTGCTGCCATGGGGTTAAAGGGCCATTTACCATAGTCAAGCTCGTCCCATCCACGATAAACCCCATCCCTGTGTCTAGCTTCACCACTTGCTCCAGGTTTACTAGTGCACCCGGGACAAGCTCCCCAAGCGCCGTCTTCTTGAGGGTCTATAGGGCTAGCCTCGTTGTTAATAAAGCCATTGGTTATCATCATTGAGTAGTCTAAAATGGTGGTTAGTGAAGAGGTTTGTATTTTCCTTGATCACAAACTGTTTACAGCATGTACATATATACACGATTGTGTATCTCACAGAATTGGTATTGCATAATCTATGAATTACAGAGAAGGCAAGAGATCAGCAGCATTATGTGCTAGCGTGATTTGTGGCTGGATTCTTGGGCAGCCATTGGGTGATTGACATCTAGAGCCTCTACCTTCTAGAACCTCCTTTATGCCCCCTCAAGCGAAGCGTGGTCAACGGTAAGCTTGATCTGTAGGTCTTGAAATCATTGGCAAGGTAGAGGCTTCGAAGAGCATCTGCTATTTGATCTTTAGTGGAGATGTATTAGACACGCAACTGACCACCCGCAACCTGTTCATGAACAAAGTGGAAAGCAATTTCCATGTGCTTGGATTGGCCATGAAAGATGGGGTTTGCTGTTAGATATGTAGCGCCAAGATTGTCACACCATAATATTGGAGGGTGCAACCACATGACCTCTGAAGCTGCTGCTGCGAGGGCCCTGTACTCGGCCTCTGTGGATGACTATAAAACCGCACGTTGTTTTCTAGAGGTCTAGGAGATCAGATTTGGGCCAAGATAGATAGCATAACCTAATATGGAGCGACGATTAATGGGACAGCCATCCCAATCGGCATCACTGTAAGCTGACATAATGCGAGTGCGTGATGGCTTAATGTGTAATCCATAGTGCATCGTACCTTGAAGATATCTAAATATCCGTTTGACCCCTGCCTAATGTTTTGTTCCCGGATCATGCATGAACTATGTAGCCTGATTGACTACAAAGGCAATCTCAGGCCGAATGATGACGAGATACTAAAGACAACTGATGACTTGGCGGTAGAGAACTAGATCACAGCAACCAGTCGCAGGGGGTTCGACATTTGTAGCAGGTATAGCGAGGGCTTTGCAATCTGCAATTTTAGCCGTTTGTAGGATTCCCTTGATGTACTTTATCTGCGATAAAAAGAGCCCTCCTCGTGTTCGTTGAGCCTCGATACTAGGGAAGTAGGATAGATTGCCTAGGTCCTTCACAGCAAACTTTTGATGTAAATGATGTAATAGCTTATCAATCATGAGATTGTTGGAGCCTGTAACAAGGATGTCGTCAACATAGACAAGAACAAATAACTTGATTGAACCGTGACTGAGATAAAAGAGTGAAGTGTCTGTTTTGGATCTATAGAACCCAAACTCCAGCAGGGCTGACTTTAGGCAGTTAAACCAAGCACGAGGCGCTTGCTTGAGACCGTAAAGGGAGCAACGAAGCTTACAAACATAAGTAGGATATTGAGGATGGACGAACCCGGCTGGTTGTTCCATGAAGACTGCTTCTGTTAAGTGACCATTTAGGAATGCATTAGACACGTCCAGTTGTGGTAGAATTAATCGAATAGTTGCCGGCTTGATGACAGGGCTAAACGTGTCAAAGTAGTCAACACCAGGGCGCTGCTGGAATCCCTTGGCAATAAGGCGAGCCTTATGATGAGCAACGGTGCCATCAGAGTGGAGTTTTGTACAAAACACCCACTTATTACCGAGAACATTAGTAGCGCTAGAACAAGGTATGAGGATCCATGTTTGGTTTCAGATTAGGGCATTGAACTCCTCCATCATAGCTATGCACTAGTAGGCATGTTTGACAGCTTGAGAGAAACAACTGGGTGTGGAGTCTTGAACGTCAGCGATGAGGGCCGTAGGCAATTGATAAGCTTGAGATTGGGTCATCATTGTGTGTGTCTGGGTAGGGGGTTTTATGATAGGTGGTGGTGGTAGGAAGTCATTTTGGGAGGTGGTTGTGGGGAGGGTTGATGGATTAGCTAATGGTGTAAGGCTGGTTGTTTGTGGTGTTCGGCGATGATAGACAAGTAATAGTGGAGCGGCCTTCTGGGTTGATGTAGAGGATGGTGTTGGTATGGATGGCAGAGGGATGGTGGAGGGATTTGTAGGTTGTGGAATGGGTGGGCCTAGGGTTGTGAGGCCCAATTCAGTAGGCTGTATTAGAGATGTTGTATTGGTAGCAGGTTGGGTATTCTATGATGGTGGCAGCAATTGATTAGACTCCATAGGTTTTGGGATAGTGTAATTAAATGGGCCATCCGTTGCTGGATTTGGACTTCCACGTGCACCGGAAAATTGCAAATCTGCGAAAGGGAACACATTCTCATCAAATAATACGTGTCGTGAGATGTGTAATTTATTGGTTGTAAGATCAAGGCAGCAATAGCCCTTATGTTGTATGCTATATCCCATGAACATGCACGGGTGAGACTATGGTTCAAGCTTGTACTTCGTAAGCAGGTGCAGCCATGGATAGTAAAGACACCCGATGATTCTCAGATTGGTCGAGCGAGGTTGCTCCCCAAATAGCTTCATGTAAGGAGATTCATTATCCAACAAGGGTGTAGGCAATCGATTTATCAAATAAGTAGCAGAGTCAAATACTAAAGACCAAAAATGCATTGGAATCGATGCATGATGTAAGATAGCCAAACCAGTTTCAATAATGTTGCGATGCTTCCTTTTGGCACACCCATTTTGCTCTGGTGTGTACAAACATGACACACGATGCGTAATTCCATTGGTAGCAAAATACTTGGTAAGTGCTTGGAACTCGCCCCCCCAATCGGATTGAAACATTTTAATAGGCCTACTGAAGAATTTTTCAATATTTGCTCGAAATTGCACAAAGGTGTCAAATAGATCAGATTTCTGCTTGAGAAAGTATAGCCATATGTATTTGCTGTAATGATCATAGAAAACCACGTAGTAACGAAAGCCATCAGATGAAGTAATAGGGGATGATCCCCAAAGATCACTGCAAATTAAGTCCAGTGGTCCAGATGCTTGAAAATATGAAATAGGAAAAGGAAGTTTGTGTATTTTCCTGACGCTACAACCATGACATAATGATGATATTTTCTTATTTGACAAGGAAATAGATACCGAACGGAGAGCATGCTTGACTACATTGAGATGGGCATGACCAAGGCGTTGCTGCCATGTCTTGAGAGTTAGTGTTGCAGCTGTGAAGTTGACTCGAGAACCCACTAGTGACTGGATGGGATAGAGGCCATCCTTACTCTGGCCTTGGTAGATAATTTTCTTGGTGACCTGGTCCTTTACAAAGAAGCGGTTGTCAACAAACTCAATAATAATAGCATTATCCCAAGTGAGAGCACTTAGAGAGACTAGATTAGTATGAGCATTAGGCACACATAACACATTTGACAGAGATATATTAGGTTGTGGCATCGGAAAAGATAATGATCCAGTATGAGTTATTAGAAGAGTAAGACCATTACCAAAGGTCACTTCTTCAGGCCCTGTATACTCCGAATGAAGTTGGAGTTTATACAAGTTGGATGTCAGGTGTTGTGTGGCCCCAGAGTATAAGAGCCACGGAGAGCCTTAGGGAGATATACTGTGATAGACTTGCAGTGGTCGAGCTCGATTGAAGTTTGATTTCTTTGCCGAGGAGCAATCACGTGAAATGTGGCCATATCCAGAGTAGTTATAACACTGAACATCGTCATGATTATTGGACCCAGTTGGCCCAGACACACCCCTTTGTGAACCTTGTCCAGGGTTTGACACTGAGGTGTAATACTGTCCAGATCAGTTCTGGTACCTATCAGAACTAAAGTTCATTTGCTGGCCTCCATTGCGGCCTCCTCCTCGCGATGAACCTCTACTTCCATGAGCAGTGCACGCACTTCGGATGGAGTAGTGGACAGTAGGAACCAGCGCTTGGGACTGGGCAACAGCAACTCATTTCAGACTCATCTCCATGATGAGTAAAAGCCCATGTAATTCTTCTAGATTGATCAACTCCAGTCTTGCCTCGATTGTGCGAGCAAAGGGTTGAAAGCTTTTGTCGAGTCTGTATAGAATTCGTTGAACAATCTCGTTATTGGATGTCACACATCCTAGGGTAGCCAGTTGATCCACAATTGTTTTGGCGCAAAGGAGGTACGTGTCAACACTATCAGATCCTTTTGTCAGATCACATAGTGACTGTTTGAGTTGGTACACATGCATCTGAGAGCCTGCACCATAGGCCTTGGCAAGATGATCCCATACTTCTTTTGCTGTTGAACAGCCCACCACCTGTGGCAACACTGAACTTATAACTGAGAGATTGATCCATGCCAGAATTTTCTTGTCATCACGGTGCCATTTAAGATAGTCCGGATTAGAAGTCGATGGGGCATTGGAAGTGGGTCCGGGTATGAGCTTGCCTAGAGCAGGATGGCTTCCATCGACATGACCAAGAAGATCTTGACTGTCAAGTACTGGCTTGGCTTGAGCCTTCCAAAGAAGATAATTGGCGCTGGTAAGTTTTTCAATAAGTTGGGGTAGAGAGGAATAGATGATGTTTTCGGTAGCCATATTTGTGAAAGGAAGAAAAAATGTCTCTTTAGAGATATGGCTTTGATACCATGAAGAGGTTTGTATTTTCCTTGATCACAAACTGTTTACAGCATGTACATATATACATGATTGTGTATCTCACACAATTGGTATTGCATAATCTACGGATTACAGAGAAGGCAAGAGATGAGCAGCATTATGTGCTGGCGTGATTTGTGGCCGGATTCTTAGGTAGTCGTTGGGTGATTGACATCTAGAGCCTCTGCCTTCTAGAACCTCCTTTAGTTAGAATTCTCTAACCTCTTAGAGGTTGGTTTGAAGTTAAAAACTGACAAATGGTTATAACTCGATAAATACCACGAAAGTGCCTTCGATCTCTTGATTATCATTAGAACTTTTCCACCTTAGTTTAATTAAATGAACCTACTACAAATCAATTGCTTCTATTTAATTTGGTTCCTCTCCATCGCATCATCTACGTGGCACCCACTAGCGTTGAAGGTTGGTGGTGGCATTGAAGGTTGGTGGTGGTCCCCTTCCACCCATGCCGTCCTTCCTTCTTGAGCTTGGAGGAAAAAATGGAGAGAGATGGCATTTGAAGAAGAGGGAAGGGATCGAGAGAAGAGGTTTAATTCCTGGTTTTGGTTTCTGTTCAGTTTGAAGTTTTCATGAAAAATAATGTCAGGGAGGTCCTATTCCCTTTAAATTGATTATATTTTTTGTTTTTACAAATTTTTGAGTTTGTGTTTTTCTATTTTTTTGTTGTTTTTAGTTTTTGGGCTAGGTGTTCAAATGGTGTTTTTGGGTTTGGGTTTGGGTTTGTATTTGGTTTGGTTTATTTGGGTTTGAGTTTGGGTTGATGGTTAGTTTTTTAAAAGAAGGGTATAATGGTCATAAAAAATTATGTTGATTTCTAGGGACTAAAAAGTTCGATTATTATGCTTCGAAGGGATCTAAAGAGTAGTTTTATACAGTAGGGACTAAAATGATTGAATCTCCAAAGTATAGGGAGTTTAGCCTAATTTTCCCTAAATTCTAATCTATAGAATGAAAATATGATGAATGGGGAAGATCTGAGATTAGAGACAATAAACTAAAACTACTAGAGTTATATATCTCTCCTAAATCTAAAAACCTAAAATGGTCGTCCTTAGATAGGTCTTCAGTATTTTGGTCATAACTTTCTTGTCTGGAATTAAAAATATGCGTTCTTTATGTCACCGAAAACAGAAAAGAAAGATCTTCGATTTGTTGTCTAATAAAGTTCTCCAAATTCCGTTCCAAAACTGACCAAAATATCTCTCCAAGGAAGTTGTCCTTGTAGACTCCTCCTCCATGTATAAATTCCTTACCAAAATTACTTCTTTTTCTATAAATTAGCACAAAGAGTCTTTTAGTCACCTAAAACTCAAAAGTTAACTAAAACAATACAAAACTAAAGATAAAAGTACAAAAATATACTCAAAACCCTATGTATTTAGTACGTATTTTAGACACATATCAAATGTCCCCAACCTTAAACTTTGCTTGTCCCCAAGTAAGACTCAAACTAAGATATAGAATCAAAGACAAAAGACTCAGAGAATAAATAAAAACACATAACACATACACAGAAAATAGATATTGGCAACTCGAGCACTTGCATTTTAACCATATTAAATCAATAAACTATTAAAAAGAGATTATCCTTAGGAATTCAAATGCTAAGTTATTTTTGCAATTCAAGTCTAGCCTATAAATCAAATTAGTCCCCCATAATTTTAATCATTCAAAAGCAGTGAAGACCACTAGAGACTCAACATCAATAAGCACAAGGCATGACTGGATATTAAGGCATTTATAGTACTGTTTAGCTCGGCCTCGTCCCAAAATATTTTAAGTCAGCATGGTTAGCACTCAACTTGCATGACGCTTGGGACTTCACTTATCAAATGTTGCTAGGTTGGATATAATTTACTTGTTCTAATATTGCTTTACAACTATCACCAAGCTATCTGCTAGTCAGGCCGGAGTCTATTCTACTTCCACTTGTTTACTTGACTACTTCCCTTCTATTAGCATTCTTTCATATTCCACCTTACTTTCCACATTCCACATTTTAATTTTCTTTCCTTTCTTTCACATCCCTTAATAACATTTTTTTCATAAAAACATTGAAAGGTAGCAAGTTTTTTTACTTCACTCAGTTAGTCCTCACGCAAGTCAGTTAAAATATTTTCATGATACAAGCGGGAGTTGGTTACTACAGCTATGCCACCTGAATTCTCTCAAGTATTCTATCAGTCTTGTACACTAGTGGGCGCTTAATCTGATTATGAGATTTTTTGAAAAGTAAGAACTAATTCTCATTATGGACTTTATCATATCCTTGCTAATTTTATCCTAGCATAAGCTTTTCTAAGGATCTTAAGTTGCTATAGGCTCAAAAATTCAAGGTTGCAAGTTCTTGCATGTAGTTGCCTTGACATACAAAATAAGCTAAAATTTACCTAAACTTCCCTACACTTAGAGAACAACATGTTCTCATGTTATAAGGTTCTCTAAATATAACATAAAAAAATAAGCATAGGATGAAAGAAAAAAAATTAAAATTAAGCAAATGAGTTTAAGGTTCAGAGACTCCCTCGGCATGTTGTACTTGCTAGAGGCAGTGGTGGCTCGGAGTTGGTCAATAAGAAAAGAAGGCAAAGCATGGATGTAGCATTGTATTTTCTCTTAGCTGGCATTGATTTGCTTGAGTGGCTCTACTTTTACTTGGAGGCATGGTGAATAATTGATATTCTTATAAAATAATATGAGAAAAGTACACATAAGTACCCTGGATTTATCTATTTCAAAAAAAGAGCATGTATTTTTTTTTACAAATTTAGTATATGTGGTTTTATTTCGAGGACAACTTTAGTCCCGGACATCATTTGAGAGTGATCGGCTAGGTATCAACGCTACACATCGCCACATTAGTTTCTTTATCCTTCTTTACTCGAGTGATTTGGCATGGCAATTTACCCTTTCGGTCCCATTTTTGAATTATACTTATTTTAGCAGAACCTAACTTTTTATTCTCTAACCCTAATTCCTGGTCGATCATCCTAAAATGCTGCCCGGGACCAAAGTTGTTCCCGAAATAAAACTACATGTAATAAATTTATAAAAAAAAGCACATGGTCTTTTTTTAGAAACAGATAAACCACAGAGTACTTATGTGTACTTTTTCCAAATAATATTAGTGAAATTAAGCATAATAGAATTTTAAATATATAATAATGGAAGAAAAGAAGAGTGGAGAGGAAAGTCCAAATCGCGATTCAAAATTTGTAGAAGTCAACCAATTATGAATAAATTATGTCATCAGCGCCGAAAAGAGAGAGAGAGAAGGCAACACGAGCCCTCTGAATTTGTGCATATGGTCGGTACAAGAATCACAATCGCTACAAGGAGCTACAAAATCACTGTGCACATCGACGCGAGAAGGCCTAGTCGCTACGATAAGAGAAAAAATTGACAGTTCAATTCGTGGCTTGATTTTGTTCTTGCTGCAAGCAAATTTTTAATTCTCTTCTCTTTAAAAATCTATCGACAGCTCATGTGGGAATTTTTTGTGCGTACTCTTTGTTTCCTTAAAAATTAAGATAACTTATTAGACCCAATTAAGAAACAATTAAGGAGTATTTTTCTGAAATAATTCTAAAAAAATATCTTACAAAAAATATTGGGTTACCTCCCAAAAAGCGCTAAATTAACGTTGTTAGTTAGACGCCTTATATCAGCTATAAGTTGAAATATTTGTTCCTCAATATTCTTGATGCTTGCTTGAGTTTGGTTGGCAAGATTTTGAATACTTTAGCTAGTAGCTTGAATACTCTCATTTGTGCTGATGAGGAGTGGTATGCTTGGTTTGGGCGTGGCTGATAGGAATGAGCATAAGGATCATGATTCTAATGAAATCGATCTCCACAATACTAAATTGGATAGTTAATCCATCAGTCACAATCTGGTTCAAGTGTAGAGGTTGGTGGACCTACACATAAAGCTTTATTAAATATGATAGGTTAGATAAATCAAATAATAGATTTACCTCCCTGACAACGGCACCAAATTTTGACAAACATGTCAAAGCCCTTCAAAATAAACCGATATTCACGGCTCACTAGTTTGTACCAAGTAAGCAGAAATATCGAGTCGGATCTAAGGAGGAATAATGAATATTCAATTAACCTAACAAACTAAATAGATAAAGTAAAATGAGTGAGATTTATGAATGATCGGAAATAAGGTAAACTAAGAAATGAAAAGAAATATGAATGCAAAATAATGAAAAACAAACGATAGATTTAAGGTCAATCATTTGATCACTAAGGATAATCTGATCCAGCTAGCAAATATGGGTAAATCTCCCCCAACCGCTGATGTAGGACGTTTTACGAATGGATGGTGATTGCAAGAAAGATGAT